>PVJD01002833.1:0-185539 GCA_004026545.1 Mormoops blainvillei | reverse complement strand
ACTTAACATATTTCTTATTTACATATTCTCTTAATATCTACCTCCATGGCTATGCTATATTTCCACATTATAATTTTCCTTTCTTTTCTAATTTGCATTATATTTTAAATTGTTTCCATACAGCTAAGTAGTCTTTATAATTGCCCATTTTTTAAATTTATTTTTTTTATAATTACCCATTTAAAATGACTAAATAGTATTTCATCAGGGTCATATACCATCATTTATTTAAACAGTCCTCTGTCACTGGATATTTAATTTATTTTTATACACACACACACACACACACATTCTCTCTCTCTCTCTCTCACTGATACTCTTCTGACAAATATAGCTTACTAAATTTATGATCTCTTGATTAAGTTCTGCTCTTGGGTAAAAAGAGATGAGCACTAAGAACTTAGTAGTTAATGCACAAAAATTAATTAGGGCAGGCAATTAGTCAAAAAAGTTCAATGTTAAGATAAGGTCAGCTATAAACTGACTGTATACCACTGCAAAAGTCAAGATAATGTTAACCAATTTTATGGATTGAATTAATAAAACTCTAAATTCCAGAGGGTTATTTTCACAACTGCATATTTATGTTGAAAAGTTTAAATTAATAATTCAACCACAGTAACTAAAATCCCATGTCTTTATACTTCTAACATCTCTCGAATTTTGTTTGATCTTTGAAAAATTCCAATATTCACCGAACAGAGATATTACTTAGTAGCAGCCAGGTAATCATGAATTTAATGTTTATTAAACACCGGCTCTGTGCCTGGCACTAGACTAAGTCCTGGTGCTACAGCAGCGCATATGTCAATTCATGAGGCATACGAATGGGAAGTACAGAGAACAGGAGGGGCTAACAGGAGAAGAGACACAGGGACTTTTTCTGAAGGCGAAGAGCAGTCAGTTACTCTTAAAGGGGTCAGTGTGAGGGCTGGGGAGGAGGAGAGGATGTTCCAGACAGATGGAAGAACGTGTGTAAAACTCTGAGGTGAGAAAGGGGATACCAGGTCCAAGAAACAGGCAATAAGGCTGGAATACAGAAAAGAAGGACGATTAGATTAGATGAGCCTTTATCATGAGATTCTTCAGAGCAGAATGTATATAAATCCATTTTTCCTTTTAAGTCCCTATTGACACTAGATGACGGTATCAGTTTTGGATGAGTATCTCCTATGCGACTAACTTGAAGCTAACCCTACAGAGATTAAAAAAGGAGGACTTTTGCCTGCATGGAATTCAAGGCAGAGCAGAAAAGGCAGTGATCCAGCCTGGCATCTGGTGATCAACTACATTGTCATGTTTATACCCACCAAGGCAGCACTTAGGTGATTTATAAGGTAGTATCTAAGGTCTGGGAGGAATTTTGGAAGGGAAGGATGAGAATATGAGCACCTTCATTATATTTGGGTCTAGCTCCAAGAACAGCGACTAGCAGGGGTGCCCAACCTTTTGGCGTCTCTGGGCTACACTGGAAGAGGAAGAGTTGTCTTGGGCCACACACTAGATACACTGTGACACATAACCACAAAAAAAATCTCATAATGTTTTAAGTGAATTTACGATTTTGTGTTAGGCCATATTCACAGCCATCCTGGGCTGCATGCAGCTCCTGGTCACTAGAGTACAATGGTCTTACTGGACTTTGCACCTCAGGGGTAATAATTTCTTGATACATGGGGGTCTGGAAGGAGGAAAGCAGAGATTGGGAGATACTCAAATGTTTACTCCTGGCAACATCAATATTTTTGTAGAAAGCACTCAAAACTTTTTCATTCAATGAAGATATTCATGATATAGCTCTTACTCTATTTTCTTTATTCCTAGTTTTTAGACTTTCACCCCCAGGAACACTGAACTGAACTGCTGTCTTTTTCCTACATAATCCATAGTATAATTTCTCTTTTGGCCTTTGTTCATGCTATTTTCTCTACCAGAAACTTCCCATCTTCCCTTTGACTGGCCTGTTCTTTTTCATTTTCTAAGATAGGGTTCAGGTGGCATCTGTTCCAGAAAACATTAAATGAGCACCCCAACTCCTCTTCTCAGGGTAAGTCATTCCTCTTTTGAGTTTTTGTAGATTTCTATGTTTATCTATGTCATGCACTGTGTTGTTTTAAAGTTACATGTTTACGAGTCTATCTTTCCTTCAAACTGAGCTTGCGGAAGCAGGAACTGTGTTTACATATATTTTTGGTGACTTTTTTTGGCATATAGTATTGTTAAATATATATTTGATGAATGGAATAACAGACAACAAACTTACTGAGAATATTCAAACTCTAACAGGAAGACTCAGAAAAAACATAAAAGTCTACGATGTGTTAAGGGATGTAATATAGATGTAAAAGGATTTTTATTCTATGTGACTACAACAATAAATATGGAAAGCCCAGGTATTCGCACTGTGGCTTAAGTGAAAGTTGATGAGAGCTGTCCAAATTGGGGATAGGCTGTTTTGGAAGGGAGGGAGGGTTCTTCTCTCAGTTGGCAGCTGTCTAGTCAGTAGACATGAGGTACCCAAATATTTTTCGAAAGGTTAAACTGGAGAACTTTGAAGAATTTTTCTGGTTCTCTGGGTAGATTTGTAGGAAAGTCATTTTTACCAACAGAGAAAAGGGAAAGCATTTGGAATCTTTAGAAGGGAGGTAGATCACTGTTGCATTTTTAAAACTTGTTCTGTGAACCAATGATTTTTGAAATAGATAGCCATTTTTGAAATGGCTATTTTTCAAGTTTATGAAGAATATGATGGCTCTAGCACTTACTAACGCACATTCCCCAAATACACTGTGAAGAAAGGAAATAAATATCAAAAAGTCCACAATGAAAAGACATAGGTAGAATGCTATAACTGGACCTGTGTTTCCAGTCCCAAGGATTCCCAAAAGCTTTTGTGTTTCTATTAAAACCAATCTGCCAGCTGGTCCTGGGCAGTCACTGAAGGTCTTTAGAAGAGGTTCTTCTGAATTCAGCTGAGGAAATTATTTAAATTGCTTCCCTATCTCCCCCATTTCTTCTATCCCAGCCATCCCTTTCAGGTTTCTGCTAGCAGACAGCAGCATTCAGTGGAGAGAGGGACAGAGGAAAGGCAGTAGTTAAATTACTGCCCGCTGTTCTCCACAGCCGAATCACTCCAGTCCCCTGACAATCATCCCAGTGCCAGCCAGCTGCAGGGAAAGACCCCTGAACCTCTCTCTTTTGAGCAGCAACCTCGCCATGTGAATAGGCATGCCCCTGGCTGACACCCTTAGATCCTGAAAATTGTGCCTAATTAACCAAGTGCTAATACTTGACCCAGTCAATGGAAACTGTGAGGTGACATGCTGGTGAGGGCAGCCCCTGTACAGAGTTCTGGGTGGGCTGCTGTTCCTTTGCAGTTGGGTAGATTCCATGACTGATGAATGTAGCTGGCATGGACCATTCTTCTTCCTAGTTCCCAGTCCTTGACATTTGCTGACTCTTGCCCAGGAAAGGAATCAGCAAAGAGCAAAGATGTTTTGTCACTTAATTGATGATTACAAATATAAATACAATGTCATCAGAGAAGCTCCTCTTTCATTAAAAGCGTGTATGCAAAATGAAAATTACATTCCAAAATGGGGTTATAAAAAAGAAGAGGGAAAATAATCATATGCATTCATAGAATGTTCTATTGACAAAGAATTTCTTTGACTTTAAGAAGCTGTTACTAATTTAAAATACTGTTTAATATACTAATCAGTTTCCAGAAGTTTATCCTAAAGAGATAATCAGGGATGTGTGTGAAGGTTTATGTTCTAAGTGTTGTCACAGTACTGTGTTCCTGATATAAAAAAACAAAACAAAAAACAACTCACAACTGCAAAGTTCTCAGTCTAGAAATGAGATGTCTGTTTTCACTTGTAGCTTTTAGGAATTGCACTTAGAATGTCCCAAAGTTTGCGATATTAAATTGTATTTTTCTGGAAGCTGCTAAGTAGACTCCATCAGGAGATCTCCATTTGAGGACTGGTAACTGTAGGTTTGGTAGGATCATAGGATTGGTAATTCGTAGGAAAGTATTTTAAGGGGGTGGGGGACTGTGGAGAGGAAGCAGTTTCAACAAACAGGTAGAAAGAGAATGACAGATTACAGTAGGTCAAATAACTATGGGGTGTAAAGTGTGATATAGTAAAGGCAGGTTATTGTTTCTGTGAAAGAGTTCTGTTCTTAGGGGAGATATGTTGTGATGTCTGATAAGAAGGAAACAGAGTAGATCAGAGATTTTTAGAAGATGGAAGGAGGGGATTCAAGCATGTCCATGGGCTAAGGCGAAGAAGTGCAAGGAAAATAGAGACAGACTCATAGATAGAGAGCAGGACGACAGCTAAAGGGCAGAGGAAGGGAGTTTGGGGGTGAAGCAATTGAGCAAAAAGGACAAAGGACTCATGGACATGGACAACAGTGTGGTGATTGTGGTGGGGGGATATAAGGGAGCTAAATGGTATGGGAACAAACAATAAAAAAATTAAAAATTAAAAAAAGTGCTTGAAAAGGAATACTGAAGCTACAAAAGAGATGGAGGGTACATGGGAAGGGGGAGTGAGAGGAGTGCTTAGAGTCCAGATTCTTTGAGCCCAAACAAAGATACTGGTTACGGATGTATATGTATATGTAGGTACAGCCATATCAAGGGATACAATGTGTTATGAGATGAAAAAACCTGTACAGCGCACCTTTAGTAAAAGAGAGTAGAATAGGATATAGGATTTAAATTTTGATCTCGCTTTGTAATATATATTCATAGAAAAATTTTGGATGCCTGTGTCCGCAAACATGTTATTAGTGGTTCTCAATGGGTATAAAAAGTATATATTTTAAAAAACTTTTGTCATTTTGAGAAAATCCATTTTTAGTTTTTCTTACAAATATAACTTAACTATGAACACATACATATGCATTTTACTTGAAAAACATCTCTAACAAAAGAACAAATAAAAGTTTGTTTTTTGAGAGCCTACCTCATCTTTGGGTAGGGAGTAGATACTCTTTTGAGATAAGGATGACCAACTTCTTAAACATAAAGTGTTACTTTAAGGTGAAAGAAATTACAGAGTGTTTTAAAGGGAGAGGAGAAGGAGCTAGAGGAGTGTCTTTCAATATTTGTCTTATATATTTAGATGTCAGGACTTCAGTGGGAAAAGTTTAGAATAAACTTGGAGCCTTACGTAAAGCAGTAAAAGGTTAGAGTCGCAGCTGCAAGGCAAGAGGGACACACTAGGGTCAGTAAGGGGCTGGTGAGCAGCAATAAGGCATGACATCGTCAGTATGACCATAGGGTTTTCTCCAACTGTGCTTCGTAATCTTGAACGGTGAAAAGGCAAGGTTTGATTACTCTAGGGCTGAGGTTCGAAAATCAAATGTGCTTGATTTCCAACAGAATGAGGAATATAAATCAGAAAAATAGCAAAGGAAGAGAAGCAAGGAGGATATTCTTAGACTGAAAGAATAGAAATGGGTGGAAAGACTGAGGTCATAGCAAGGTCCAAGTAAGATTTATGGGGGGCAGGGGGTAGAAGAGGGGACAGCAGCCTGTGGACACCATGAGGTTTCAGGGTTCAAGATTTTGGAGATGAAGAAGCACTCACTGAGAGTATGGGAGTGTAATAAAGGCCATGTGGATGTATTAAAATGATGATCGGGTCACGGCACTTTATGGTCAACAATGAAGTTTTCTCAGAAGATAGAAAGAGAAAAATTGGACAGGAAAAAAATGACCAAAATTGTTTAGTGAAAGTGAGGGAAGACCTAGACGAAAGATGAAAAGGGGATAAGATGTGAGGTAGTGTGGCAGTTAAGGGAGTTCCAGGTAGAGGAACAAGATATGACAAACCCTAAAAAGGACAAAGTGCTTGAATTGTTCAAGGAATGAAAATGAGACCAGTATAGCTGTAGAGTGATAAGGAAAGGGAGGGAGAGATGAGGTTAGAGTGGGTAGCAGGGGTCAGATACTGGGGACCAGTGAACACATTGTAAGGTTTTAGGATCATGAAGATTTCAAGCAGGAAAGTATGCATGATCTGATTTAGCTTAAGATTACACTTGTTACTGTTTAAAAACTTATTGGAGAGAGGCAAAGTGGGGAACAGGGAGACCTGTTGCAGCAGTCCAGGTCAGAAGCTGATGGCAGTTGGTAGGCTGGTAGCAGTGGGGATGACAAAATTTGAGAAATGATTTAAAGTAGAATTGACAGAACTTACTGTTGGAACGTGTGATGGAAAGAGAAAATAAAAAATGATGCATAGCTGGGCAGAGCTGCCATACAGGAGATGGAGAGGGCCCACTTCTCCAGTAAACCAGTAAGGAAACCACTTTGGGAGAAGTAAACCAAGAGTTCACTTTGTATCCTTTTAAGTTTTAGAGATCTGTTGGTATCAATGGGGTGGCAGAAAACTTACTGAGAAAGAATATCAATAATAGTTAACAGTCACTGAGTGTGTTTTACGTGCCAGACACTGTGCTAGACATTACAACGAGCTCCCTCCTTAAGGACTGTCAAGGTGTTGGCAAGAAAATAGGTGGGTAATGGCAGAAATAACAGGAATAAGTGCCTGGCTGTTATTTCCTTTAATCCCCACGACAACTCTTTGAGGGTATATGTGAAAATGCTTCGAATGTAGACCTAGGAGCATGGGTTTTCCTGGAGTAACTAGATTTTCTTAGTCAGGGATGACATGATAAATGTGATGTTTTACTGTGATTAATTCAAGGACAGAGTGCAGGCTGAATTAAGACTAGGCCGAGTGGACTGAGTCAGAAAGCAAGAGGAGTAATTTGGCATCATATATAATACTTGAGCTGTGAATTCTCAAGATCTGATTTAGAATGCTGTCAATGGTTCTCCAGATACAAAATTTTCAAGGAACATCCATCTTGTCCCCTACAATAGTATTTAACTGAAATGCCACTAGAAGATGATATATACCTGTCAACAGCTCCCAACATAGTCTCAACTTTTTGATCATTTTTCCAATGTAAGTTGGTAACAGCAGAGTCCACCTCTCTTATAACTCCATTAAGCCTTCTCTTTACCATGACATCTCTGCTTGTGTTCTCTGAAAAGTTCCTGGCACATGAAGGATTAAAGTAGATATCTGTTTATAATAGTCTTGGTATATAGAAAATTAGAAAGAAATAGGGAAATTCATGAAGCGATCAATTACCATATCAAGAAACTAGGAATCATCCTTGACTCCTGCCTTTCTATTGGTTCTGACATTTTATGAACCATTATGTCTTGCTGAGTCTACCTATCAAATAGTTCTCAAATCCACCCAGCTCCTCTCAATGTCTATTATCACTGCCCCCACTTAGAACTTTGTTAGTTTTCCTCACTGCTCTTCTGGCTTCCAGGCCTGACTCGCTTCACTCTGCCCTCATGGTGGAATGTGCTTAAAATAATGGGTCTCAAATACAAATGCTGTGAAGGCAGACAAGATATTTAGAAGTGGGCCCAGGAGACACGAAGAGCAGAGCAACAGTGTGGTTCAAAGCAGCTGGTCTTTCTATTGGGGAAAGGGTGGGAGAATTAGGGATTGAGCATACACCTTATCTAAAGGGAAGAGATACTATTCATCTCTTATGAATGGTGGGCACTCTAGAACGGGCGCCTAATGTTGGGAGCCTGTCTTTTCCCCTGAGAGAAGCTAGGAATAAAATTTTAAGTAAAACATCAATGGTTAAATGTTGGAAAATTACATACGCTCTTAGTCAATTGTGCTGCCTCTGTAGTTGTCAGTTTGTGAGGCACATTCCATGGCTGCCACACAAGTCAACATTGCAAGGACTATAGGAAATTCTTCTAAAAGCCAGAGATGTGATCTAAGAGTCATTATTTTGTAAACTGCTCGCTATTTCACTAACTTGTAATTTCTTCCTGCAGCCTTACCACCCAATGGCAGCAAGTGAAGAAAAGGGTCTGGCCCAGAAGAGGTGCTCACTTTCCCCTTCATTTCATTGTGTCTGCTTCACAAGTTTATTGCTGCACAAGTATCATATTATATCAACACTTGTTTACATGTTTATCTTCCTTATTCTACTGTGAACATTAATCCAAAGCATCAAAGCTGAGTTACTCATTTTCTACGCCAGAATCATGCAGCTCCAATACTTGAAAATAACTGGATAAACTCTTGCATGAACGGAACTGAACTGCTCTCCCTGCCCAGAATACTTCTTATCTTCTCTTGTAGGACTCCTATTCACACATCAAAATTCACTTCAAATGCTATATATAATGTTTTCTCTGATTGCCTCAGGCAAGTAGGATTGCTCTTTCCTATGTGACTCCACACAACTTCATTCGTAATGTGACTAGAACAAAAAAGTTATTTGTATATGCGTCTGTCTTCCTCTAGATTCTTAGCATCTGGAGGGCAGGGGCCACTCTATATTTGCAACTGTATTTCCAGCTCTCAATCCAATTCCTCCTGACAGAAAATACTTAGTAAATTTTTGCTGGATTAAACCAAATTGAATAATACTTTAAATAATTTGTATAATGAGTTAACAAGGCAAGGTCAGATAAAGAGGCTATAAGGGGGATATTTGGTTTTCATGTAAAAGGGCTAAAGATTGAATCACCTAATTAATTTTGCATTTATTTACTTGAATATCTACTATGTGTTTAAAATTGTATCATATTCTGTGAACAAAGTGAATGAATGAATGAGTGAATGAATAAATAAATAAATAAAATAAAATAAAATAAAATAAAATAAAATAAAATAAAATAAAAGGCATAGTCCTTTTTCTTAAGGAGCTTACAGTCAGCCCCACAGGGGAGATGTGTCCCCAAGACAAAAACAGTATAGCTGTGACTCAATATTTCACATTTATCTTTGGCTCTTCCTCTCCCTGGGTCCTCTTGTTCCTCATTTGCCAAGGTCTGTTGATTCTATCTCTTGAGTGCCTTTTGTTTTTAACCTTTTATTTCTATTTCCACTGCCTCTACCCTAGAAAATTTTCTCATTTCTTATTGCCCAGGATATTGCAAAATGCCAACATCTGAGAATGATCACTTTATACACCATTGTTTTTGATTCATTGTGTTTCAAAAGTATAATTTTCCCATTTTCTCTCGAATCAACAATTTAGATCTTTTTTTTTTTCTATGCCAAATGTTCTGAAAAAAAACTGTTGAACAAAACAATCTTATTCTTTTCTTTACTGAACCATGAGGATTTTTTAAAAGGCTGAGTCCCAGAGTTTTGTGTTTCTTTCTTTTTTTTTTAAATTCTGGCAGGGTACACTTACTATTTCTTTCTACTATTTCTTGGCAGTACTGTAGGGGCTTGCTTGCTACAATCATAAACTTATATCCCTTAAAAATAACTCTTCTTTGAAATGGTAACTTGGAAATAACCAACAGTGACCCTGACATAAGCCTTCAATACATACCCCTACCTCTACCAATCTTGACTAGGCCAAGAGGAGTGGAAATGGGCACTTGCTATCAGCTATTAGGTGCCACTCTCTTGAATGGATTAAGAAAGCAATCCCTGGAATTATTTCTGCTGCATTCATATCCTACCTCTATCACTTTCTGGCTTGTGATCTGAGCAATTCTCTTAAGTTCTCTGACCTGTAGTTTCTTTACCTGAAAAAGGAAACAATACAGCTTTTGCATCGGTTATAAACTAGTAGTACTCAAGGTGTCTTCAAGAGCAAAAGCATTTTCATAATAACAAAATATTGTCTTTTTCACTGTTTACCTTTGCACTGATGGTACAAAAGCAATGGCGTGTAGAACTGTTAGTGCCTTAGCATTAATCAAGGCAATGGCACCAAAGTGCACTAGTAATCACTGAATTCTTCAGGACATATATTCCCCCCAAAAGTCCTTTTTACTTAAGAATATCTTTGATGGAACAATGAAAGTTATTAATTTTATAAAATCTTGACCATTGAGTCCACAATGTTATAATATTATGTGTAATGAAATGAGGGGTATATGCCTAAAGCATGTATGGGTGTTGCATACAGGGTGGGATGTTGCAAAAATAGGTTTATAACTGAGTGTGAAAAGTACAGAGTTCATTCTTGTATTACTATTTATTAATTATTATATTATTTTTCATACAAGCAACTGTAAACCTACTTTTGCCCTACCCTGTATGTTTTCTCAAGAAAAAATATTTGTGCAAACACTTGAGTTATAAGCTAAATTAACATCATTTTCATTTAGTCCCATTTTTACTTAAAAGAATGACTGAATTACAATGATTATTCAGTCTTGGATATTTGGTAACCTGAAAATTAATGAAGTGAGCGTGTTTTATCAAGAAAATAAGTAATGATATTGGCTAAAAATTGTAAAATTTGAGTTTTTAAGCAAACATTTGATTTTGGATACCTTGCATTCATCACCAGTTGCATAACAGTTTTCCAGGCCTTGAAGACTTTTCTAATAGGATGGTTGGTAATATTGACATATGGGAAGTTTCAATATTGCATAATGACATATGGCAACATTTGGATGAGCTGTATAATTCAGTAAACCAGTATTTTTCTTTTTTTACTTGATATTTTATTGTATTTTTTCCACTACCATTTAGTCTCCTTATAACCCCACTCCCTGCATCCCCACACTGCTGGTCATGTCCATGAGTCCTTTTCTCATTTTGCTCAATCCCTCCACCTACTACCCTCCAATATTTTTCAACTAACCCATATATATTACAAATCCATGAATAAGTAAGAGGTTTATTTAAAGTGTAAGATAGATGAACAAATTTGGTATAATATAGTACAAAAAGTTCATTAACATGGTTTCAGATTCCACAATGCAACTAGTTTTTTTTTAAAAAATGACCATTTGTGGATTGGGTGAAGGTCTTCATGGCTCACCCTTTTCTGCAGCTGCACTGAGAATTTAAAAATCATGCGCAGGCCACCTGTTTGAAAACTAGAGCATGATCTCCCCCAGGAGTGGTGTGACTTGACATTCATACACCAAGTAAATCATTAGTCAGAGGCATCTTAAAGCTATACTGAGTCTTTAGCAAACATTTTTATTCTGTTTGACATATGCATGGACCGTTGGCAGTGGTGAAGTTTTCAAAGCCCTTTTTAATTTTATTTTGAAGGCAATGTTATTTATAGAATCGGTGTCCTTTACTAAAAAACACTATGTATAATTTTCAGAGCTATGTTAACATCATGTCTTTGGGTCAGAAGGCTAAACTCCCCTCAATCCACATTGTCACTGGTCTCAAAATCTGTTCATTGGTATTCAAACAACCCTAACTTCATAGTACTGTTCATAAAGCATATACCCAGGAAGCAGAAATTTTTTTTGGAGCAAATGGACTCCATGTTCCCTTACAAGCATGCTTTGGGAGAGGGGAAATGGTGACAGGAAAAGGTAGGTTGCATGTCCTCTCTTCCTCTGGAGGTGCCTTTGCTTTTTTTGCAACCCTAACAATCTGTGTTAATATATAAATCCTATTGCTTTTGTAGGGGGCACAAGAATTTTGAATCATGAAAACTGTTTCCTTTTTGGTTTCCTCCTTTATTCTCTTTCTCCCCCAGCAGGTTTTAGTCATCCTGTCCTCCTTATCACTCTCCAACCAGAAAGGTTCAAGTTCAAGTTCATTTCTGCCTTGGGAGCTTTGTGTTTGCTTTTATATTTACCTTTAGGGTTTTAACACCCTTGTTACTCTTCAGAAGGTAAATCGAGTATTACCACATCAAAACAGCCTGCCCAGACCTTCAATAAACTCTTCTCCCCAATACCAGTCTACATCATTCCTCTTTATCCACTAGTTATTTTCTTCATATCGTTTGTCATTACCGGAACTTATTTTGTTTACTTGCTTATTTATTTGTTGTCTGACTCTCTCACTACAGTGTAAGTTCCAGAAGGCAGGGACTATTCTGTTGTGTTCAACATATACTGTATTCTCATTTCCTAGAATAGCACGAGGCACATACATAAGCATTCAAGGAATATGTGTTTAAAAATGAGTGACTCAATCAATGAATGAGGCTCCGTAATACAGTTAAACTAATACAACTTTTGGAGCTAACAGACCTGGGTTTGAAGCCTGACTTTACTTATTAAGTTGTGTGACTTTGTGCTAGTTCCTTAGCTTCTCTGAGTCTTAGTCTCCTCATCTTAAAAACAGTGATTGCTAGTCTGTTGCAAAGAATTATGTTCACATGTGCAAAGGCACACAACACTGTTGGACACATAAAAGGTACTCAATAAAAATATCCTTCCCCCACCTGCCCTTAATACTGGCTACATGCATGGCATTGATGCTAAGTCTCTGACATTGCAGAACTTAGCATCTTTTGGGGAAGCAGAATACATAGACATAACGGATACATGACATTAAATGTTAGTATATATTAAGTGCTAAATAAATGGCTGAGGGAGGAAAAAAACCCTTTCATTGACTCACTACTACTCGAAGAATAAAGTCTAAGTTTACTTAGTATAACATATATAGCATTTCCTGATCAGGTTCCACCTTGCCTCTCAACTATCATTTCCCACTGGTGTCTTCCGCCTAGAAGGCACCCTAATTAATCCCACTTCTCACTTGGGTGTGTATGTATATAGGTTTGATAAGCCCTGCAGCTTTGCTTTCACCCTTTCCTTCTCCTTGTGTTCGAATTCTGCCTGCCTGGGGCCTGAAGTAATTGCCACTTGCTCTGGTAAGTCTCACTTGATCTCACATTAACCCAACCTTCAAAATTGGAAGCAATTGTTGCCTTCTGTAAGGTCCCAGGACAGACAGTTATGCTTCTTCTTAGGAAATATTTACTTTTTACCTTCTGTTTGGAGCATATGAGTATTTGCTTTATCTCTTAGCCTAACTTCCAAGAACATGAGGTAAGCAATTGTTTATGGTTCATCTTTGTCATTCCCCAAAGCCTTGTGCACATCACAGATGTCCTCAACATAGACAGAGATGAATGAGTGTATGGATTTAGAATGAATAAAAAGAAACTTTGAAGGAGATTTAATTCTCTGCCTGGGTCTTTCATCTTAGGACTGTGCTCTTTCAACTAGATTATGTCTACTTTATTTTATAGTGCTATAAACAAAGCATAGAAAATATTTTTTATGTCTCGTGCCAGATCCAATAAGCCAGGAGGGCTTCCCGGAGTATGGAATCAAGGTTGTGGAGTGGATTCCATGCTGGAATGGAACAGTACAATTTAGCACAATACAATCACATGTCACCTTTACTGGCCAGCTTGTTTCATAATTCTTACTCTTCACACTTTATTATTTTTATCAGAACTTCCTGAGAAGCCCATGCATAACTCTTCTTTCATGATCTGTCTTACAAAGTGCTAAACACAGTGGTTCTCCTTAGCTTCCAGATAATGTTTAATCTTCTTTGCTCAGCCAAAACAGCCTCTCACGATCTGCCCTTACTTTCCTCACATGCCATCTCCCTCCATCCTTCCTCTCTACTCCTATTTATAGTCTCCCAAACACAATCATGATGCTTCCATCTTCATGCCTTCTACCACCATTTATCTAAAATCAGTTCAAGCATTATTCGTTCTGCGAAGCTTGTGTGACTCACCGGTGGGTTGAGATGGGCTTTTTTCGTGCTCTCAGAGTGCACTGATCTTCATTCTGCTGCCACAGTTATGACATTACATTATAAACACTGGATTCACTGGAGCACATAATTTTACTTATGTGCTCCTAGTAAGTAGGCAGTATTTGCTGAATAAATAAATGAATGAGAGTTTTATTTTCACTGATCATTACTATGTTAAGTATTTTATGGGCTTTATCTTAGTTAATCCCTAAAATAATATATTTAAATATCTGCTCCTTCCTATTTATTCTTGCTTCTACCAGTTACTAAAGACGAAGTAGTTTATCTTTTGAAGAAGAAGAAGAAAATGAAAACTCGTTCAGCCTCCTGCTGTACCAGAAGGTGGACTAGGATAAGAGTTTGCCCAATAGAAGCCTGAAGGAACTAATTCACCTCTATGGTTTCCTTTTAACTCCCTAACCACAGGCAGATCCACTAAGACTTGAAAAGAAAATGAGGCTTGGAATCTACTTCACATTCCTCTTAGGGCCTTCTCTCATCTATTAAAGTCCTGCCTAATCGTTTGTTTCTAAAGAGCTCCTATTTGACTAAGGATATAAGAACACAATATAAAACTTTTAATTCTCGGCATCAACTCTAGAATACATCTACTTCCAAAGGTAAAGTAAATAAACTGAATTGGCATGCGCTGGAGAGGAATATATTTCATTTAGAAGGTGCTTAACTAGAATACAAAATAATCTCTTTGGTTCTTTACTTATTCTGTAAAAGCAGAAGCAGAAATGTGGGGTGTTTACTTTCTTTTATTTTGCAGTGGAAATAGATTTTATTTTTATGATTCAGGCAACAAAAAATATTTCCATTCACTTCTTTATTCCCTAAAATATCTTTCAGACACTGAAGTCCAAGGGTAAGTAGAGCTGACAAAAAATGTTGGTTTACCATTGTCCTTTAGGCAGATTAATAATTCTCACTGAGGCATAAATATGACTTGCCACATTCTGCCACTTTCAATCCTTCGTGAATATACTTCAAAAGAACAAAGTGTTTATAAAGTCTTTTACTATCTGCCACATCACAACAAATGATGAACCAACTTCCAGAATATTGGCTTTGACCTCAAGCAAATTATGCAATAACACTTCCTTGAAAGTTTCTGTGTGTGCAGTTCCTTTTCTCCCAGAAGACACATCCGCCAGATGGCAAAAGTGACAATCTTAGAAAAAAAATAAAAGCTGAATTGAAAACAGCAGCTTCTTTAGAAGGTCAGGGCACAGATCTCTGGTAGCAAAGCACAGCACAGCATTTTAGAGACAAAACCTTATTACCCAAATACTGCCCTTAATGTTGGATGGACATATGGCTGCCTATGATATATGCCCAGTTATCTCAGGGGGAAGCCAAAGATTTTAACCACCATGGCAAAGCAGAAGAAGATAAGACAATATGCAGATAATGGTTATAGGATGCTACCACCAAATTCATATATCTGTGAGTGAATTCATATATGCATGCATAAATTTCACATGTTATTATACATGATATATTCACATATATGTAATATATATACACACATAGGCACACATATAGTACAATGATACAATTTGATGAATACATAATCAGGCATAACCCATTTAAATGACTCTTTAGGACACAGAAACCTTCCCCTAAAGGCACTGGTGGAGATTCTTACATAGGTGAAACATTTTTTCCATGACCAATTCTCAAGGTAGGCCCGGGAAGTTTCCATTTTGTAAGACAGAGTGTCTGGGAACATATTGAGATGAAAGAGATTTCCAATTGTAGGCTATAACGTTTATTCATTCTTTCATTTATTCAATCATTTATTCATTTAAAAATACTGAACTTATACAATAAATCAGGATTATATTTGATGTTGGGTATCATACCTAGAGTTAACTCTAACTCTAGTCAAGAACCATTAAATAAGCTATGCAGAAAAAAGTATTTTTTCAAAATGTGCCCCATTTCTACCCATTTTTTACCTAGATTAAAAAAGCACATCTATCAAATTTAATAGAAAAAAACTATAAGCCTTTCACTGCTTAAAAAAGATGCTCAGGAAAAGTGTATGGATCTTCCTATACTTTGCTTAAAATATTAGCTCACCTCTTAACAAGGGTTTACTTAGAACCTAAAAAAACTACTTCCTAGAAAAATGTGGGTGTATTTATGGACAAACCCAAGTGCAGTGAAAGAAAAGAGAATTAATCTGGTATCAAATGCCTCCTACTGATGTTGTACGAGAACATTTGTTTGTCTTTGTGTGTAGAGTATAGGCAGCATAATTTCCACTAACTGCTTTTCTTTGACTGGAAGGGGAGGACTAGGAAGAGAACTGGCTTGATGCCTGAATTCATTTCAATTTCAATTCATCGAAACACAGAGGCAAGAACTGCCCAGTTGTTGGTTGAACTGGATTCTTTTTTACTCTCTGAAAAAGTAAATAATTCTCAAATGTACCTAATGTCTATAGGCTTATTTAACAATCTGTTTCCTATTTGTAAACTATAAAGTCTTGTCCACTGTCCAGGAATTTCACCGTATTAAAAGATTTTCACACATCAGTATGCAACTTGAAAATGGGTAAATTGAGTATTCCAAAATAATGTAGGGTTGGGCACTTCCATCACTCAAGAAAGCTGCTAATTGTACATCCATTCATTTCTTTTGACTCTAAGGGGGAAAAAGCTACAAAGTATTTGATTATATGAGTGGGGATATCCAGGTAGTTATTTAACATTCGTTCTTTTAAAGCAGTTGCTCATAATGGTTCTGAGAAAGGATTGTACCAGAATCTTTACATCAAAAATAAGGAAAGAAAAGCCCCTCAGTTAAATTAAGTGGTGACCCAGACAGACTCTGCAACGACAAATCTGCAATAAAAGTAAGGATGTTGAATGATAGACGCTGAGCCTTAAACCATTTGGGCTACAAAGATAAAATGCATTTCTTTCATTAATAATTAATCAAAGAATCCAGGCTGAGTGACTTGCAGTTACTCAGCAGTTTGTGCTCATTCAGCAAGATTTTATTATGGCCAGTCATCAAAATAGAACTAAAAGCTTAAGAAGGAAGTTAGGATAGCCATGCCATGTGGGTACCAATGCAAAAATTTTGAGCTGTGTTTAAAAGCATAGCATATACCCTTATGCAACGCCTAGCCTACCAAACAGCTCCATCCTCATATTTGGTCACTATGGGGTGGTGCTGGTGGTCAGTAGGCGATGTTTATATGTAAATGTACATGAAAGCGACAGACTCCAATTTATCAACATTCCTCTAGTTTATTCTGCCTTTCTTCTACTCCCCCCAACTCCTAGTCATTCATTCATTTACTCACTTGTTCAGTCATTTATTTATTCCAAATATTTATTGATCATCTGCTCTTTGTCTGGGATGGGTGACATGCTGGTTTTATAGGATGAATAACAGGGACATTCCAGACTTCATCAAGTCCTCGTTAACCAGAAAATATTTATGGACGAAAAGGATTTATAGCTATGATCTTATGCAAGCTACTTAATCTCTTTGAGTCACAGTTTCCTCCTCTGTAAAAGGGGGTTAATAATGTCTTCCTTGCAGGGTTATTGTGCTTCTGTCTTGTTTATAGCAGTATATCCCTTGTTACTTGGCATATAGTGGGCACGATGTGTTCATTATAAAGTCAATGATGCATCACAGAGTGAATATATTGACCACTTAAACAGTGGGGACACATTAAATGGTAGCTAATATGAACAACATTAAGTTTCTCCTCCCTCTTTATAGCCACTATTGTAGATGATAGTAGCAATGAGTGCATCAGCTTACATTTGTCCAGCCTCTCACATTTTCCCCCTTGCTTATTTTTAAAAATCATGTGTAGAATTCCCATATTACATCTTTAAATAATGCTGAGACATAGCCAAAGTAGAGTGTATTCACCCCATTTTCCAAGTGAAGATTTAGCACTTCAGAGAGGTTGAGTTATCCAAACTAAGCTAGTTAATCAGTTGTAAAAATAATTCTTTAGCCCAGATTTTTCTCACTGGCAACTTGGTACCCTAAGAACAACTGAGGAGAGGACACTGCAATGCCCTCTAAAGCTGGAGGTTCATAAATCAGCTGGTGATGCCCCGGGATGCCTCTGCTCACTGAGATTTTGCTCCTAATTTTGTCCATGGGGTCATATGACCTATGAGCTTACAACTCTAAATCCAATGCACACCTGACACTTTGAACTTCTGTGATGCTAGGGCAAGTAAGAAAAGGTTTCAAGGCTGTATGCTGGGAGGTGTTGAATCATTTTAAGCATATGCAGCTTAACACATGTTTACAAGCATAAATCAACTACTGTTATTTTCAACAACGCAGTTCTTGAATGGATTGCTTAAAACGAGGCAGCATTAATGCTAAATTAAACTGAGGACATTTCATACCCTTGTGGGAGAGACAGGGACCAAACACACAGCACTGTTCATTACCACACGCAGGGTGATCGGTGAGAAGGAGAAAGCAATTAATTTATTCTACCTAAGAAGAGGGGAAGAACTATGGTTCTAAAGTCTGGGTGCTTTTAAAAAAAGGGTTATTTTGAAAACGGGGAGAGGGAAAGCAAGAATAGAATAAAGGAAAGAAATAAAATACTGGAGGAAAAAAGTCTCACATTTGCTGAGGTACGAGTATGGACTGGGCTAGGTGCTCTCTGTAACGAAGGCTATGAATCTTGGTGTCAGAGTCCTAACAGCACTCTCTTCTGCTTTTTATTAAATGTACCATCGATAAGATAACTTTTCCCTGAATCTCTTTCAACACCTGTGAAATGGGTATAATAGTACCTCTCTCATAGAATTGTTACAAGGATTAAAAAGAATTGAAATGAATTACGCATCTGGCATAGGCTCTTCAAAATAAGAATGTAATAAATTATACCTTGTTTATATTAATACTTTCACACACTTGGGAACAAAGGAAGAGTACCTTGAGTTATCAGATCTTGGTATAAGATGGTCTTATACCACATGTTCCCTCACACGTTCTCCCCATAAAACAGTAGGCTAAAGGTCAAACTGAAGTCTGTGTGCTCCTCAAGAGTCATATCACGCAGTCACCTGTACTTCCTCACCAACCCTGGGTCCTGTAGAGCTGGACCACCTCGTGCCATAAGATTTCTTTTTACAAAAGAGGACACTTTAAAAGCAGTTCTTTCAGGGAGATTCGGCCCTAGGCAGTATGGGCCCTGCTTACACTTAATGCAGCCCTGCAGTGAATTGCGGTTCAGAGGCTCCAGTGTGAATGCTGGCTCCTAATTCAGAAGAAATGAGACCGGCCAGGGCTCTGAAATATGTTGTTTTACCAATCTCTGATGCACTTCTCTTGCCTGACAGAGCAGCCTAAGAGGCAGCTAGGTGAATAAAGACAGAGGCTATTTTTAACTTTTTAGTACTTTTTCTGGGATTACTTACCACATCATCAGATATATGAGAAATCATTTTCGGAAGCTGAGGCATGCATTCTGATTAATATAAAACTGAGTTTCACAAAATGGTATTGAAAATGTATTCTTCTCACTAAAAAGTAAGCGAGGGTCTGCCAATATTATGTTTTGTGACTCATGAATAAAAATAAATTCTGTTTCAGAGGTATTTCACAATATTGAGTTAAGCAAATTATTATTCAAAAGCACTCTCTCTTAAAAATAAAAAATCCCCCTGTGAAGGATATTTCACCATTACCTCAGCTGATATGAACCAACAGTGTTGTTGGGGCCACAGATCCTGTCTAGGTGGCATGGTTCAGACACTCACTTTCCAAATGTACTAATTACTCTAGAGCCTTACTATGCCCCAATGTTACAGGTTTAACCAGAAAAGCTGTATCATCCCTGAGGAGTCTAGAGCAGCAGTCCCCAACTGGTTTGGCACCAGGGATAGGTTTTGTGGAAGACAATTTTTCCGCGGACCTGGGTGGGGCTCTGGTTTCAGGATGATTCAAGTGCATGACATTCAAGCTCACCTCCTGCTGTGTGTCCCAGTCCCTAGCAGGCCACAAACAGGTACCAGTAGGAGGCCCAGAGGTTGGAGACCCCTGGCCTAGAGAGGCAACATAAAATAGAACCTCCACATCCTCTGAAAAAACAATCACTCTGAGTTACTCCCACCTGACAATGGAAAAGAGCAGGCTAGGCAAAGTCCTCAAATGTGTTATCTCCAAGAAACTGCCTGCCTCTTAACTCCAGGCTGTAAGATTCCCTCCATTGTGATTCTACAGAACCTCATTCCTATACTTCTATCACAGTAGCTACTGCCCGAGGAAAGAAATTTTTTGTTAAATGTGCTTATCTCAATCTCTGTTGTAGGGAGCTTCCCATGAGACTGTCGGGCTGAAGAATGAGGTAACCCTCAAACAACCATTTCTAGATAAACAACTTATGACAGGGACAATTAGAAGATGTAGTTATAATGCTGAGGATGCCAAGAGCCAGCAAGATCTGGGGGGTGGGGGCAAATATGCCACAGAGGATGACTGGGCTCTCAGAATGCCTGAAGCATTGAGCAAAGTTCCCCAGCTGCAGGCTGCAGGTACAAATGCCAGCAGGATGTCCAAAGGAAAAGTAGGGAAACTGTCATGCAGTGCAGAGGGGACTCAGAGAGCAGCCCAGGGAGCTGCACGCAAATCAGCAACAAGTTCCCTTTACAATGTGGATAGGAAGATTTCTTCTGTTTTCAGGTTGTCTAGCCAAACGGGCATGGAGATACACTGACCTTCAAGAACTAGCCCTGTTAACATGTTTAAACTGTAAAACTGATTGCTTATTCAGTCAATGTGATTATTACATAATGTACTGTATTTACCTGAAAAAGATGGCTTTAAATGGGGAGAAACTGCAATACCTTTAATGGGAAAAAAAAATCAAGATTTGTTTTTAAAATAAAGAAGATGAAACCATCTGTTGAAATAAAGAATATTGTGTTTTAACTTTTCTATCTCTGAGTATGCACAAATCCATTTGATTTAAATGGCATGGAGGTCACTGGCGATGTTAGCGAGAGTTGTATATAAGTTACTTGGGCATAGAAACCATGGTAAGGGGGTGTGAAGAGTAAGAAAAAGAGAAGAAAATGGAGGTAGCAAGGTAAATGTGTCTGTGATGGGCCAGTAGAAGTAAGATACTAACTTGTGAGTATGAAAAAAAGGATCCCATTTATGTTGGCAAAGAACTAAATAAATTAAAATGTTGAAGAGGGAGATCAAGAAAGAGAGCAACAATTCCAGAGCAAAAGGAAAACTGATGGAGAATATAGAAGATAAGTATAGTAGAAAAAAATACAGAAGCACATCTAACTGATCTCAAGGAGAGAAACGTAATACCAAAGAAAAATTCTATAGTAAATACTAAAAGTTGACCACTTGTATGACTCAGAAATCATCTGATACAAAATTCAAAAGGTAAAATACAGATGCCTTGAATATAATATTTAAAAACTCAATAAGATGTGTAAGCATATTAATTAAAAAGTAGATAAGGGTCATATCCTGATAATTCAGAAAAAATTCAATTCGATGCAAAACTATGTTCGACCTCACTTGTTATAAAATGTAAATTAAAATAATAAACAACCTTGATGGTCAAATTGACAAAGACAAAAATTAGACTGTCATTTTATTTCCTTTGTAATACTTAAAATAATTTATAATTATTTTATAAACTGGTCTGATCATTTAGCTTCTTACTACTTCCTCACTAACCTGGACATTTTAAGAAGGTTGTAGAATGTCTGCTTATCTAACATTTGTGTTTTCAATTATTTTTACAGTGTTGGACATATGATAGCTTCTCAGTGAACTCATGTTGAATGAATGAATGAATGGATGTGGGTGAGGGGTAAGGCCCTTGCATATTGTGCCAAAGGGAACATCAAGTGTTAGAGCCACCTGGAGAGAAGTCTGAAAATATCAAAGGTCAATGCTATATTGTTCAAACTAGCAATTACATTTTTAGGGACTTAACCAAAATAAATAATCAATATTTATATAATTTAGGATAAGGATGTTCATCAAAGAGGTATCTATATTGTGGTTCTAAATCATAAATAGTTTAAACACCCAAGGATAAATACCCAATTTAAGTAAATTATTATACTTACGTTTAATCATATACTAAACAACCATTTAAATCAATAAATATTTTACAGTCATTTTATGCCATAAAATGCTCAAACATCGGTAAATGAGACAGTTATATTTAAAAATAGGCATGATACAATCTTAGTTTTTTAAAAGAAATAATTTGAGATGCATAAAGGGACTGAAAAAAATACATGAGACTTTATTTTCTTTGAGTTTTTTCTGTCTCCCAAAATTTCTCCACATAATATTGTTAAAATAGCTTTAGAATTTCTTCCAGAACTCTAGAACTTAAAAAACTTAAATTTCTTTCTACCATGTTTGCAGGAAAGAAAATTGATGTTCTATTTTTATAAATCTCAAATCATTCCTAATTAATCTGATTTTAACTCTAACCTTTTAAAATATTTGCACACATGGAAATTTTTTATATTTACAGAACTGTACATTTATCTATCCTTTAAAATTTTTGTGTGTTTTAGAATTATCTTTTAATATTACTTAAGTCTAACACCATATAAGCCAAACTTAAAACAGATTAGAATCTTCATCTAAAGGACTAAGGCAGATATAAAAATTTAATTAACTCATATAAATTATAGAATTCAATTGCTGTCTAGAAATAGAATTGTATAGTATTTTATGATTCTGGTGGCCTTTGTTAGTTAATAGAGTAATTTTGGTTTTGTAGTAACTCATTTGTGATATTCACATTAGAATAAAGCCTCTCTTTACAAAGATCACTTTTCAGAAGATAAATCACTTTTATTTGTTTCCTGTCCTTTCTAGAGCAAGTGACTGAGTGCATAATTTACGCAGGAATTTTAATGCATATTTCTAGCTTGGTATTTATTGATAGTGTTCATTTAAGTGGCAGAGGAATTCCTAGTGCCTGGAAATTCTGTTTAGAGAATATCACATCCCTACTAAAATGCATGGTTGGTTGCATTTTTCTACATCTCTTTTAATCCTGACATTGTTTGCTTCCTTAAGTCCATAACTCCACCCATTTTGTCTGATTACTTTTGAGAGTAGTGGGACTAGTTCAAATTATCCTCTGACTCTTTACCTAAATCCAACGTGAGGAACAGTGATGACAAGATAAGAAAGAATTTGTGTAAGACTATGGAATATACTAAAAGTGGGCACAGTGCATTTGACAATAATAGGACACATAGACTCTTGATTAAAGAATTATTAAAGGTCTTGTAATAGCTCGTCTGAACACCTAGCACCATATGATACAAATAGGAACAGCAGTAAATGTTTGTTGAGTTCATGATGATTAAGTGTAGGTGAGTAGCAGTGAATGATCCTTGGGGAGTAGAAATTGAAGATAATGGTGAAAGGATGGGGCTGAAAATTCCCGAAGTTTCTCATATTCTTCCATGAGTCTCAACACATGGGTACTGGACCCATGTTAGAATAGTTCAGTGTTAAGGTTTTTGATGTGCATGACTTTACTTGATTTTCACAATAACCCTATGAAGTGAGCAATATAATATTCCCTATCTTCGAGATGCTGAAGCTGAGGCACAGAGAAGATGAGTGGGGGTCTGCACTGGAATTTGAACCTAGACCACCTGATTACAGAAGGAGCTTACACTGAGGGCTTCCAGAGGAACCCCAAGTAATGAAGGCAGTTGCTTAAGACTGGGATTAAACTCAGCGGTGTACCCAGTTCTGACATAAATTCCAGTACTCCCTGGTGATCATAAGATTTCCATCCACACTTAGCTCTGAACTAACAGCCTCTCCAAACCTGCATCTGCTAAAGCCCTATGTGATCTTTATTTCTCCAAATTACTGTTTTATTGTATTTATAGTTACTTGAACATACTAGAAGAAACCAGTCCTGATGATTTGACTCCTCATTTCAGAGGCCTGGAATGCCTTCCTTCGCTCTGTCAGACTACTCACCCTATTTGTGCAACAGAGCAACGTCCACATCTAGGGCAAGGTTTACTATAATTCCCTAATCCTGTGGAGCACTTCTATCTTCTGAACACCTAAAATCCTCTATTTGCCACTTATTTTGAAATTGACATACATCATACTGTATTGTCTTGCATAAAATACAAAATGCATATGCATATGATATAAAGAGTAACTACATATGGTATAAAGAATTAATATAAAATATTATTTTACATATCTATCCTTTCAAATTAGACCATGAGGTCCCTGGAAACAGGGACTCAATTACTTTTGTCTTTTCCTCCCAACAACCCAGGAGAGTGGCCAACACATAGGAGGTATTCAGTGTCCTCATTGTTGACACTGATGTTACATGTAATGATAAATAACAATAACGAAAGCCACAAAGTAACAGACAATGCCCATGGGGCACTTCAAATGTGCTGTGTATCACATCTGTGTTATCTCATTTAATTCTCCCAAAAACCCTTGGCTAGTAATGTAATCCACCCCACTGTTCTTTTAACATTTTTTTCTGTAAATGATGACCTGTTAACTAATATGTGACTGTAGATAGCCTGTTTGCTTAACAATTCTAGGAACTAACTTCAAAAGAAGCAGACTCTGACCTTCAAGCATTCTAGCCCCTGGAGATTTGCTGACTTTCAACCATAAAACCAGGATGATGAAAACTAAACCATTGCTTACTGGCTCTGAGACGGTTATTGGAGCAGGCTGTGCTGACTCGCCCATAACCCCTCCGGTTTCCTTTGTTTGGCTTTCCCCTTCCCACTAACAGAAACAAACAAACAAACAAACAAACAAACAAACATACAAACCCTGCCTGCACTGAGCTGTTAAGATGGTCTCTGCGACAAGTGTCCGCCATCTCCAGCTGCCGGCTCTAGAATAAGCTGTTTTTTCCTTTCACCAACTCCTGTCTCTAATTATTGGCTTAGAATGGCAGGGAGCCAACCCTGGGTTCAGTATCAGTAACGGGTGAGGACACTTACATAGAAAGGTTAAGTAACTTGCTCAAAGTCACACATTGTAGAGTAAGCTATGCTTCTCACTAATTTTGTTTTAGAAAATATAGCTATTCTTCATAAAAGTCCTATGATATTAGCACATAAGAGGTTTATCATTAATTTTAAATAAATAATAGCTAGCTTTAAATTTTCTTAGGTTTAATTTTTAAGTCAGTTAATGTCAGTAGACATCAGGCACAGAAGCATAAGCTCCTTAGTGTCCTCAATAATGTATCAAGTGGTTTTGTGGCCCCAGCATTTGAGAAGTACCCCTTGCCTGAGACAACCTGGCCATCCGATCCCTCTCTGCTTTCATTTCTTACCACCTCCATCCTTGTTCGTTCTCTCTCATCATTTGTCCGTTACTAGAACATGCCAACCTCACTTGTCCCGAGTCATTTCGTACTTGCTGTTCCACTTGATTATTTGTGGGGTTTGCTGCCTCACCTCCAAGTATTTGCTTAAATGCCTCTTTTCATTGAGGCCTGGCCATATCACTTAAAATGTCAACTCCTGACACTTTCTACCTCTCTCCCCTAGTTTATTTTTCTTTTATTGGTTTGCTAATACTGCTGCAACAAAGCACCACAAATTGAGTGGCATAACAGAAATTTATTATCTTGTAGATCTGGAGGCTAGAAGTTTGAGAACAAGGTGCTGGCAAGGTTGATTCCTTCTGAGCACTGTGAGGGAGAATTGGTTCCCTGTCTCTCTCCTGGCTTTGGGTGGTTTGCTGGTATATTTGGTCTTCCTGGGCTTCTAGATGCATCATCCTGATCTTTGTCTTCATTATCACACGGTGTTTTCCCTGGGTGCATGTATGTCTTGTGTATCTAAATTTCCCTTTTTATAAAGACAGCAGCCAGGTTAGGTTAGGACCTACTCTAATGACTTAATCTTAACACAATCATGTACAAAGACCTTATTTTCAAATGAGGTCCCTTTCACAGGTATAGGTATCATCATTGATTTTTTTTGGAGGGGATAAAATTCAAGCCATAACGACCCTTAAAACTTAACATATAGCAAAAGTTCTGTTGGCTTATTTATTGTGTCTTCTCCCTTTAAAATGTTTGTTCCATGGAGTCAAGAATATTTTATTTGTCCACTGTTATTTCACCAGGGAATAAAACTGTGCCAGCACATAGTAGGTGCTTTAATAAATATGTGTGAAATAAATTAACTATAAGCCATGTGGTGGGAATAGAGAGCTGGGTCTGTAGGAGGAGGGTATGACATAATGTTAGACTGGTAATTGGCACCCAGGTCAAAGAAGGCCTTGAGTTATAGATACATTTAGGAACCTAATTAGCTGTATCTGATGTGTCTGCTTATAAAAATCTGATCTGCTCTGCTGTGCTGAATACTGTCAATGTATACTTCATCAGAACTGTTCTCTAGTTAATTCACTGCGTTTTCATGATAAGACATTTTTACATTATTGATTTCTCATACAATTCTGTATTTTACCATTCGCCTATACATTGACTTACAGATTACTTATAACACAAAACAATTCCTTGTGTGAGAGATGTGGATAATATATGTCTGACTGGATAAATCTAACTGCTCTTATTTTCTTGTTCTCTACCAGATTCCTTCTTAATGTTGCCAGTATGCATTGGAATTGATTCTAATATATTAAAAATTTCTCCCCTTAGCTGCGCCAGGAGGTAAGAAATTTTTGTCTTTCACTAATTGGATCAATCAGACATTTGGGCAGCCGTACACACTTGATTGATATAATCAATCCAGGCTGTGCAGCTGGTAAACTGGGAACCACATGGTAAAAAAACACAAGGATCTGCAGCTTAAGTTGAACCAACGTGTGTGGGTTTAAAAAGTACTCCTAACTTCAGAGTTCAACATGCAATTTATAAAACAATTCACCTTCATTTGGCATGTTCTGCTAGAGACTTCTAAAATGTCAATTAGTGTTCTTAAAAGCTGCCTTTTTATTTTGGCTTAATGACCCTGAACCCAACCAAAGTCATTCAATCTATGACAGATAAAAATGGAGTGAAACAATACACCAACTGGGTCAAGAGAAACGTGTTTTGGAAACCTGAACAGGTTTTCTTTTACAGATTATTTTGCCCAGAATAACTGAAAAGAAGGTATTTAGGTATATTATATTCAGTCCTTCAAATCTAGAAGAAAACTTTTAAAACTACGAATAACTAAGAGATTGTCTAACTGAACCTCAATACTATTTACACTTTGGGAAATATAGACCCAAAGAGAGAAATAATTTCTCTTAGGTTCTTTGGCTTTAAGAGGATGGCAGCAGGAAGGTCCCTCTGGTATCCGGGAGAGTATCTGTGAGAGACCTCAGCCTATGGTATAAATTTTCCATGATGAGCTCAATTTCAATTAACTCAATAAACTGTGTCAATGTCCCCCAGACTGAAATACCTAAGCCACATTTCTCAATACTTCTCAAATGTGAGTGTTGCATACAATTTCACTGTCAAGTGATGAAAGAGTGCGTAATGGAGACAGCCTGTCGTCCTGACACAGAACAGCCGTGGCCGGTGTAAGGGTGAGCGGTAGGACAAGGATTTTATCGTTGCTATCCCCAGAAAGTAAAATATGCACTTCTAAGTTTATTTAACCTGCAAATACTTCTCGTCTTTTCACATTCTGCTAAATAAAAACTGAGGGGATAATCCTAATCTCAACTGTAAGGCTTACAGTGAATAAGATCTACAGTTCGCAATAATAGAGTCTTAAAATATGAGTTTTATGCATTCTCCCTGTCAGAGCAACCCCCAAATTTCTTAAAAGTGATTGACCTATGAAGTATATCTAAAAAAGTGACTATATTTGCAGAAACTTATTCTTTCTCCATTCCCAAGATTCAAATTTTCATAAAATTAACATATAGTAATATAGTACATAATATTATATTAAATATTTAATACTTTTGCAAGTATTAATAAAAAGTTCTTATATAGTATTTAGTATTATACTGAATACTTAGCAATTTCACAGTTCTAGTTTATAATGCTACTCCCCAGTTTTATCAATTACATATGAAAAATATTTTTGAGATAACACATAGTGGATATATTCCATGATATATAAAGTAGCCTAGACTGACCTATGTTCACCTAAAAAGGGGGATGTGAATCTGTAACTATCTTCCACACAAAAGTTAAAAAAATAAAATATTTCAAAATAAACCAACCTACTGCAGTCTTAAAATTATCACTGCAACATTTTCTTTTCTACATAGGAAGACAAGTTAAATACTTGCTCATCCCCTTGGTAACGAGAAAAATCACACCTTCACCAACACCTACAATAGGTGAAGGTTTATTTTAGGCATGTCAAGGATAAAAAGAAATACAGGGCACAGTTACTATACAGGACAATCTCTACTCTGTAAGAACTTATCAAATATGTACAAGTAGAAAAGTGTGCGAGTATGTTTACAAGAGTGATCATTCCAAAGCAACTTTTATGGTAAAACGATCATACACCACTGGTTCTTTAGTGCTTCATTTGAGTTCAGCTGGCGACCTAAATAGTCATAGCAGGAGAAATAACTACTGTTTTCCAAAATGCACAGAACACCAATTAGATGATAAAATGCATGAAATTTACATTTGTAAACAGAGAAGTAAATAGGCCCAACTGATTCTCTTTAACTTGCTTTTAGGGAAGCACATCAGATTTCAAGTGGAACTACCTGTTCTGAGAAATAAAAGCACACAGAGAAAAACTAAGGGAGGTTGTCATTCAGACGACAAGCATGCTAGAGAACAGTGGGTCAAGATGGTGCAATCCAGATGTTGAATGAAATGAGTAAACCTTGCATAAACATGTACTTACATGTACTTTACTTTTTAAAATCTCACTTGAGGATATATTTATTAATTTTAGAGAAAGAAGAAGGGAGGGTGTGAGGAGGGGCGGAGAGAGAGAGAGAGAGAGAGAGAGAGAGAGAGAGAGAGAGAAGCATCTACGTGAGAGGGTAACATCAATAGGTTGCTACCCATGTGCACCCAAACCAGGGATAGAACCCTCAGCCTAGGTACGTGCTCTGACTGGGGATGGAACCTGCAACCTTCTGGTGTATAGAATGATGCACCAACCAATGGGTCATCCCACCAGGGCTACATGTACTTTCTAAGCGTGTAAGTATATGAGGGGGGACCCAGAAAAAACTGGAATATCTTCTGGAGGGCAGGCCCCTTGTAATACAGGCTTTCCTCCACTAGGTATGTGTTCTAGGAACCCATCCGTAGCAGTGTACAAGCTGGCACTATTGTGAGAGGCTGTATTTGGCTTCAGTGATTTTTTTAAGACTCTTTTGAGATTTTGCCCATTTCATGATGGGTGATTTACAATTGCACCTGCCCACAGGGCACTGAGTATTCATCAGTTTTTAACCAAAAATGGCATGACCCCCATGCCCCACCCTTCCTATTCAACTGATCATTCCCCAAGCAACTTTCTTTTGTTTCCTTGGATGAAAAAAATCCTCAAAGGGAAATGTTTTGCCAATGTGGAAGAGGTGAAACAAAAAACAGCAGAAACCCTAAAGGCATCAAAATCAGTGAGTTCAAAAACTGTTTTGAGCAGTGGAAAAAAATATCTTGATAGGTGTACTGCATCGGATGGAGAATACTTTGAAGTTGACAGACATTCAAACATGTAAGAATAAATACACAATTTTTTATAAATAAATTATATTTCTTTGGGGAGGTCCCCCCTCATACATGTAGCACAACATATGTCCCAATTGTGGTAGTCAGAGATGGGCATGTCTTCTTTGACATAGGTTAGAAAGGCATCATGAAGAAGATAAGTGGTAAAGCTGGTTTTGAAAGATGAAAGAAATTAAGCACCCATATAAAGAGAAAGGGGCAACTTAAGTTACATGGATATATTTAGAAATGGAGGAATTTGTCCAAAGCAGAGAACTGGGAAAGAGAGAAGTGAGTGAAGAGGGAGAGAGGCACCTTAGATTTTTGAAGCCTATAATAAAGTTTCAATGTTCTAACAATAAATATACCTCAGTATCCACCAAAGTAGCTCCGAACCCTTAGGATAGGTGTGTGTGTACACAAGCCCATGTATATACAGATACAGACACATGCACACACATACATCATAACAAAAGTGGGGTCTACTTTTTACATGCTTGCTCCAAGCATTGAGGTTTTGGTACTCTCTTGTCTGGGACTCCATAAATTTTCATTCATTCAGGTATTATTTGTTAATTGTCTACTTTCAGTTAAGCACTAGGGCACTGGGATAATCATGATGAGCTGCATTCTTGTGCAGTAAAGCAGGTGTGAAGTGAAGTTGCGTATGCAGGTGGAAAGGTAACTCAGACACAGCCACATTGAGCCATATGTGCAAAGGGAGGGAGGAAGATTAGGGTTGAAGGGTAAAAAAATATATCAAGAAACAGAAAGAAGACAGGAGATAATTATTCTGACACACGTCAGGATTACTTCTTTAATTATGATGTCTCACACGAAGGTTTCCAATCCTCGCTGCACTCTAAATGCTTATGGGTATCTACAGCAGGATGTAAACTGCTTCTGTCCCAGCTTTGGCTCTGGTCATGGCTATTAGTTAAATGGCTGGCGGAGATGATCAAACCTCTTAGGCATACTCATGGCCTATTTTCAGTGTTTGTTTTAAAAAATTGGATTTCTCACCAAATTACTGGTGTGGGCAGGGCGTATTCACCAAGGTGTTATCAGGATATCTGATATTTAATGACTTTGAGTTTGTGCTTGCAGAATTCTGTAATGTAATGGGGTGGTGATGGAGAGGTGTTTAGAAAAGAACACAGGGGCTGGCTAATCTGGATTTGAAGGTCAGAGACAACCTCTTTGAAGAAGTAAGAGTTAAACTAAGACCTGAAGGATGGCTGAAAGTTGCTGGGCAAAAAACGGATGAAACAGCATTTCAGCTGAAGAATTAGCATTTTTTAAATCTTGGATTTCCAAGGCATGAAAGTATCTGTGAGTCTTAAATAGGAAATAGGAATAAGAAATCAAAATTATCAGGACCAAACAAACAGAATATGTTTAAAAGAAAGCTACATTTACAGAAGTTAGGTCATAAGATTGTCAATGACCAAAGGTCATAGCAAATATATTGAAAATCTGTCAAAAAAATATTAAAAGTTTAAATAGCTAAGATAAGGCTGGCATACTGTGACAAAGACAACCAGGCAGGAAGTTTGAGGGAATATTTTTACTTCAAATGCTGCACCTCTGAAACAGTGATAATGTGAGGTCACAAGAATCAGAATATATGAATATATATATATATGTATGAGAGTGTGTGTGTATTCTGATTTAAAAAGTAAAATAAAAAGTAAAATAAATAGAAATTCAAAAGTCTTATGTTTCCAAGAGAAGAGAATAAACATTGCTATGTAAATAAAGGGGGAATATATTCTATTCCTATTCTTGATATTTTTAGTTCTGAAGCCATTATTGATGCTCCATGATTTGTTAGGGTAGGGATAGGGACAAAGAAACTGGTGGACAAAGAAAACTCAGAATGGCCAATTTTGGCCATAGGAGATTGTTCTTGCTTTATAGGATTTTTTTTTTCTTTTTAAATTTCAAGCATTCTGCTTTAGGTAGGAGTTGGGTTCAAACCACATATGAAAAATATCATGGAAGGAGCAATTCCCATTTCAAGTTTTTTATCTGTTTGGATAATTGGTGTCAACACAAATCTGCTCTGTTTTTCTCTAAAGTACACACTGTCATCTAATATACTATTCATTTTACTTATTTAGTTTATTTAATGTCTCCTCTACTAGAATATAAGCTATCTGAGGGTAAGGATTTTTATTTGTTTTGTTTACTTCTACATGCTCTAATATATTAGAGATTAAAAATATAACACATAGTAGGTGTTCAATACATATTTATTGTCTGACTGAATGAGTGAATGTTGCTAAACCAGCAGAGATTCAACATCTAATTCCATCTCTAGGACACTATTTTTTTCTGTTTCATCAAGTATATGTACTCTTTTTTGGAAGGACACGAAAATTGGGACTGTCAATATTATTCTGAGCAGCTACCAAAAAGATCAACTCATAAGTTCTGGAAAAGGTTCCTCTTTGTAAAAGAGAACTTTCAAATGGCTGATGGAGGAGAAAGGTGCTCCTGAGTCAGGGGATGTGTTGGGGAAGATTTCTGGGGGCAGATAATACCCAAGTTCATACAGTAAGTCAGAGCAGACATAGTTAGACAAGGGGGGTAGGGCCTGGAGAAGAGCATTCATAGTGGGAAAAAAAAGAGAACTCTGTGATTTGGGGAAATTCCAAGTCATGCCTCGTGGCTGGAGTCCAGGTGCAGGAAGGAAATGGTAAGAGATGAGCTGGAGGCTTAAGTGAGAGGTAGAATATGTAAGAGCTTGGGTGCTTCGAAGCCAAGAAGATTGGATTTTACCTAAAAGCCAGTGGGGATTGAGTGTCACAGTCATGATTTATTTTAAGAAAGACCACACTGGCCACAGTGTGGATAATAGACTGAAGGGGAATTAAGACCAGGACATAATAACTAGTTAGGAGGCCGCTGCAAGCCTGGTAAGAAATGATAGTAGCCTAGAGTAGACGGTGCATCTGAGGGGGAAAAACAGGCAGATCAGATAGGGACTAAAGAGGTGGAATGGACTCAATGGTGATTATATGTGAATAGAAGAGGCTGCTTTCTGGTTAAAAAGATGGTGATGCCAAGGTGAGAATATTAGATAAGAATGTTCTAGAGATACAGTTGCATCATTTTTTCTCTATCTCTGTGTTTTTTTTTTCCCTATAAACCCTATACACTGGGTAAGTATTTGACTGTCTAGCCATACATACTTCCTTCACCTGCATAAGGGTTTTGATATGGATTTTTAACAAGAAACCAAACATAGGCAGATGTAATCAAAATAGTTTGGACTGAATTCTGGCCCCACCATTTAATACTAATCTAATTTTAAATCCAACTTACTTAACTCTATAACCTTCTGTTTTCCTATCTGCCAAATGAGGATAACAAAAACTGGATGGTTGTTTTGGAGTGTAAATAATGGAGACCTCAAAAAAAGATCTCAAGTATTTAGGAGCCGTTATTAATATTCTCATCACATATGTGTTAAAAGGATAGAACTTTATAAACATTTAAAAAAATTTAGTGTACCATTTTCTGAAGAAGTAAGAAGTATGGTTTGGTAGTCTTGGGAAGAACAATGAGTGAAATTTTATCAGCAAGCTCATGAGGCAAAAGAATAAACAGAAGAAAATTGGCTAGAATTGAGATTTTCAGCCAACATACAGCAGGGAATACTGGGTCAGGAACTTTGTAGTTGGCTAAACGTCAATTTTGTGTTTATGGTCAAAGCAAATTCTCTGTAGGGCTCTACGTGGCAGGGGAAGTGGGTAACAGCACTTGTTAAAATTTAGTGTGCATCCACTCAGGTCCAACATCTCGATAGATGAAAAGGTGCCGGGAGCTAAATTAAAAGGTCTGTTGCTTTTAATACACTCATCTGAAACAGGGGGTAGAAAAGTTTCACTGCATTTTGCTTTTGGAATTTCTACTAAATATCCTGGTCTGCCCGAGAGAGGCTCATGCCCGTGGCAGAATTGAAGGGAGGGGAAATAAAAACACTACAAAATATTCAATATTCTAGTTGTAACCAGACTTGTGGTCCTAGAGCATGGAAGGGGGAGATTGTGATGAGAATCACAGATTTTCCAGGATGAAGTATGTTTTGGGGCTGCAATTGTGTAGGCTGTGGCAATTCACCAGACAGCCAGGAAATTCTGAGGTGGTTTGGGGCTTGGCAGTTCATTGGTGGCTTGTAAATGTTCAGAAGGCTAACCTTCTCTTGCGGTTTTAAAACTATGCAGCTTTGACATGCTTCATATGAAACTGCCGAAGTATGGTTATTTAATCTCCTTCTGTAGACTTTTTAAGAACTCACAACCATACTCCTAACCATTAAAAAATTAGCTTCACGTATTCACAATGAAACAGAGTTTTCTGTGAATGAGCTTCAGCAATGTTGGAAGGCATACTTTTTTTGAGATGACGTGACCAAATTGTGTGTGTGTGTGTGTGTGTGTGTGTGTGAAAGAGAGAGAATGTATGTTTAGAATGCTGTCTCTACATCTTGTATTCATGATTATGGTAGATACTTTATAATTCAAGTACATTTGGAAAATGCCAATTTGTTCTCAAGGTTATTGTCAACTGATGTTTTATTACTTTGATCACACAACACAAGTCAGTTTAAAGACCTGCTCTATGTGGGGCACCCAAACACAAAATAATCTTAAAAAAACGAAAGAATGTTTCCACCGTATGGTTCAGCCTGTATGTGGCTATAAATTGTGCATTATAGATGTGAATGGGGTTAATATTCAATTTCCTTTCTCAGAATTCTAAGAATGATACACAGCCTTCCAAGATTAATTCATTAATTCAGTAACCCTGAGGTTTAAAAGGTAACTGATCTCACAGTTAGTGATGCCTTTGTTTAATGTTATTATTCTTCCTTCCCACTGAGCATGAATGCAGACTCCATGTTCAAGTGAAGCCAGAGGCAAGAATCCTTACATCAGCTGCTCAAATACCAACCTTTCCAGAGGAAAAGTCACCATTCCATGTGAAACAACCCAGTCAGCCTTGACAATGAGCAGAAAGAGAGACTCTGAAACTATAGCACAAATGGTTCTTTGTGACATTTTAGATTGGAATCAGTCTCAGTATAGATTTCTACTCTATCCCTCACTAGTTGTGTGACCTTGGACAAATCACTTTACCACTCAGTGCCTCAGTTTGCAAATAGTATGATAATACTTATTTCAGAGAGCTGCTGTAAATAGGATTACATAAGGTAACACAATAATTGAATTTAATCACAAAGTACAGATTTCCAGAACATTTTCTCACATATTTGGAAACAAAAAACCCTTATTCAGAGGAAAAACCGAGTCTGAATGATGCATAGGTTATTCAGGCAGGGATATGTCTTACATTTCAACTTCATTCTTAAGAGTTTGCAGAGGACTTAGCCAGTTCACCTAAGACCAGCCTAGTAGATCGTGCCAAATGTGAGAGACTGCTCTGAGAGCACGTGTCATAATTTCTGTCAAAATGATCCAGCACGAAGGCAGCCTGTCCCTAAAGTAACATGTTGAAGGAAAGGTGGTTAAATAACACTGACATGAGTTTAATTTTGAAGCAGTAATAGACTTCACAAAATATTTTGTCACTGTATATTTTATATACAATACCACCAACTAAGAAAGGCTCACTTTAATAGCCAGAAAACATAAATGTCTAGGTTTTCATTTTGCCACAAAAAAGTGATTAAAAAAGAATATATTTTTTTTCAGGTTTATGTCATGGAATAGTTATACAGAACAAGGAGATGAAAAGGTTGATTGACAATCTACGGTAGTAGATCTTCCAGAAGTAATGACTCTCATTCACATATTTGTCTATCCTACTATCTCCTAAGCTCTCTGTGGGCAGACGTTATCTTGTTCACTATCTATTCACAGTAGGTAGTGCATATAATACACTTATCACTTCATGCTTGTTGAATGAACAAAGCATGAATTCCAGGCACTGTAATGGGCAGTCAAGGCCAATGTGTAGAATAAGAGAAATTTGTAGGAGGGAACGTAATAATCAGGAGCATTGGCAGAGGAGGAAGACCGTGTGGGGAATAGTAATAATAATAAGAACAATAACAATGACGCTCCAGGGGAGAGTGGTGGCGATTCTGCAGAACAGAAGACTCAAGAAAAAAGTGGATGTTGATTTCTTTTTTAAATTAATTAATTAATTAATTAATTAATTTTATAATTCAAGGCCTGTCGTAGGAAAAGCATCTAGATAGTAATGATAATTACTAACTCTTCCGTAGTGCTTTTTAGGACCAGGCGCTCTTTTAAGAGAACTCTTTTGATTGATGAACTCATTTAGTCCTCGTGACAATTCTGTTAGGGAGGTGCCATTATCGCCTCTGTTTCACAGATGAGCATGTGAGGCACAGGTAGATTAAGGGGCTTGCTCACATTCACAAAGTTGATAAATGTTATAGCCACAATTTGATCTCAGGCTACATAACTATAAAGCCTGCGCTTTATAGTTTGCTATATTTTGTAGTTTGGAATACTTTGCTATATTGATGAAGATAGTTTGGTAGAAATTACCAGAGGAGAATTTAAATCAATGTAAAAAATGCCTTTTGAATAGTAATGTTCAAAATTTAGAGAGTTATAAAGTGTTCCCTCTTACTGAAGTTGCAAGATAAAACTTGGTATGTGAAAATGCTTCTCATGAACCTAAACATTTATGATAGCTGCTTTAGAAAAGCAAGTTGAATGATTTGGAGTGATTTAAAACCTCACTGGGTATGAGAGACTATCCTTTTGATTTCAGCTTAGTTTACGAAATCACTGATTACATTTTGATATTTTGTTTGTTTTACCTGAATCAGGCCATTATTTGGATTTGTTTGTTATTAAAACAAAATAAAAAATGACAAAACAGCAAGAGACATAGGAAAAGGAGCAAGGCTGGAAATTAAAGATGTGCATTTTAGATTGATCTTTGTTCCGTGTTGAGTGACTTCAGGGAATTCTGTGAATACTTTCTGAACCTTCATTTTCTAATTTGCAAAATAAGGAATGGCATGTTTGCTTTTCCTCTTTTCACAGGTTAGTTTGAAAAATAAAAGAAAAATCCAAAAAATATTTTGAAAATAATAAATATTAAAATATGAGCTATATTATAATGTATACATTATATCAAGTGAGTGAAACAATACTGCAAACAACACTAACAAACAGCTTCACCAATTTTAGCTTCAGAAAACATAGATATATGTCCAGAAGGAAAATTTCAAAAATACAGTTGGAACACTGCTTGAACTGGATTCCTTTCCTTACATTAGAAGAATGCTAAGTATGCAAGATGTAATGTCATTTTTCTTGTTTCTCCCACCCACCCACCCACCCCAAGTTAGGGTAACATTACTGAGCTTTGAGTCAAGTTTAAGCAAATCAGGGGAGGGGGGACTGGCTTATTTCTCAAACATTAAGAAATAATCCTGAATATAAATAAATGTATATCTACCCACCTACTCTCTTTGTCTTTTTCTTGAAGGTGCTTTCAGATTTCTAATGCTAATCTAAGATATTTTGGCATTTGGGGTATTTCCTTTTGATAAATGTATAAGCTAGAGAGTCAATCTGAATATATCATGGCTGGTCAGATAATATATATGTTACTCCAAAAATGTCTTCCATATGTTTTAGGCTTATGGGTGGCACTGCATAATAACTGAAGACATCACCCAGTTCTGCCACACACACTAGTATTGTGATCATAAATGAATTCCTTCTTTGAACCACAGTTAGTTTATTTATAAAGAGAGACCCCAAAGCTTATGTAATAGATAAATTGTTAAGATATGAAATAACCATTATAGAATAATGAACAGATAAGGTTGAAACGTCAATCAATGATAGTGACCGATATATTTACCATAGCAGCAGCTACTGCTACCAGTATGAGAAATAGCACTGAAAATTGTGTCCGGCTTAGAAAGAAGGTCCTATCAATCTATAAGTACATAAACACAGACACAAACATGAAAAATATATGTATATATTATAAAATGTATAATATATAATATAAAATATATAAAAATTTATACACTTGTGTGTTTATGTATATATATGTATATATATATACACTATAAGGAAAAAACCCAATCTTTAACCTCTGTCTCTTGTCAAAAGGCTAAATGATTTTTACAGTGATTTACTAGTGATCTACTAGATTCTTCCAGGGATTAAAAACAACACCTATATATAAAATGCTATTTCGTAAATAAGAATTAAATCAAGAAAGCTAAGGCAATATGAACACAAATGACAATGAGAAAGCCCTGAGGTGACTGAGAATAGATAAAATCACTCTGGGGAATTTGGCAGATTTTCACAGGAAATAACTTTTAAGCTGAGTTTTGAGTGAGGAAGAGCTTGTCAGGCAAAACAGTTAAGGGGGTAAAGAGCAATTTTAGGATCAATAGATTGGTGACTTCGGATTAAATGAAAGATGACATTATCCTCAATGACAAAGTGGACATTGTTTAATATATGTTGAATCTATATAGATCAAACATTTTAAAACAGGGTAATACACTACAGAAGTTCCGATGCCTCTGGATATTTTCATAATTCATTCATTCCTTTTCTCCAAAGAATAGATAATTTGGAAGTTTAAAAATGTATCAGGCTCATCAAGCTAAGGGGATAAAATTTAAGCTTTTAAACCTACCAGTTCTAACCATTTGTCAAATACTGGAAATAACTTTCAGTTTTCCTACTATGCAACTCTATTTTGAGTTATAAGTGTTTTAGCTTTTCTTCCCTGTGTCCCCGCCCCCCTCATTAAAGCAGATGTTCATTGTAAGGGGAGGTAAGGAGAGGGAGGGTTGAAATCAGAAGCAGCTTGCAAAGACATCCCGGCTTATGTTTCTATAAACCGAAGCCCTTAGGAAAAATTAAGGGGTTTTTGGAGGACTTAAAAAAGAGGAGTCTTCTTCAGAGCCAGAGAGTTGTGGTGAAGGGAGAGGCTTCTCAAATGTGGGGTAGGGTAGGGAGAGATTCCCTTGAACTAGAATAAGAAAGGAGAGGGAATAATTTTCAGAGATGAATGATTTTGAGGCATGTCTAAGAAAATGGGGACCTAAACATTTTCTAAAGATTTTCATGACCCGTTATGTCACTTAGGGTTTATTCTGTTTTGTTGCAAGTAATGTAAGCCCCAATTCAGACTGGCTAACACAATAAAGAGGATTCATTGTTTACTTTAATAAAAATCCCAAAGGGTTGCCAAGACTGTTCTTGACCCCATTTATTTACTCTGCCATTTAAAATGCTGCTTCATTCTGAATCTATAATTCTCTTATGGTCATAAAATGACTCCAAGCTAATTCTATCCACAGTGCAGTGTTTCTCCTTTCATGCCCATGGAAGAGGGTAGGTTTCTGTCTCAGAATTCTAAGTTAGAGTCATGGAATTCACTCGGATTTTACTGGATTATTTTGCATAGCCCCTGCTGATAGAGACCAAGGGAGTAGTTTATGTTAATGGGCCTAAATCAAGAAGGACCCACCCCTGCAGTTCAGAGTTATCTGTTTCCATCCAAGCACATGGGTTATGTGGGTAAAGCTAAATATTTGAACTAAAATCTGGGTACAGCTTGCAAAGAGGAAGGGGTGAAAACAATGAAATGCAATAAACACCTGCTACATTGGAAAGGTATAGCAGGAGCTGACGGGTTGGAAGGGAGAACTCAGAGGGGACCATGAATGTGGCAGTAGTTCCTTGGGAGAAAACATGAGTAGGCAATGTGTAGCTTGTCTTGTCACTGTGTTGGGACATAGAACTATGGGATAATTCTGAAGATGGTTGAAGTGGTTGGAAAGAAAAATGCTAAGAATGACTGAGGTTACATTTACTGTTAGCCAGGCAGTTGAGTTACAGAAAAACATGTCTGTATCAGTCAGGGTTCATCCAGTTGCAAGTAACAAAACCCCCAGCTTTTACCATTTCTCAAGATTTAATATTTAGTAACGTGGGTATGATTGTTGGGCACTACCCTGCATTGCTCCTAGGGTCTTTATGTTCTAATAGTCTTGGAATCCAGTGCCTCCATTGTGCCCAGAACTCTCAGGGCACCAGTGAGTTAGAGCTTTTCTCACCAAATCTCCTTGACCACCCACAACTTCTTGATAACAAGTCGTTCTATTACCAAGAAGTTGTACTTGAGGTCTACTCTGACTAGAAAATTCAACTTGGGAATGATCGAGTTTTGTCATTTCCCTGAAAGACTTTTTGTTGCATATTTTATCTAAAAGCTGTTAGTTTTAGAAGTACCATTATGTTGGCAATAATCAAGGGCATATCAAAGAAGGATATGGGTAAGGGTGTAACAAGAGGTTCACAGAAGAAAATACGGAGCCAGTTTATATACGATGTGAGGGCACTAAGGCTCAGACTAATGAACTGGAAGAGAGCACTGGTTAATACAGAGGGTTTGTGAAGCAAAAGAAGGAAGATAACTCAGCTGGGAGCTCATAAAAAAAAATGGAGAAGGTTGGAGTCAGCAGTTGAATGTCAGCAAAATGTATTTTGTGCCGATTCATCTAAATCAGCTCTTTGAGGTGTGTTTACTAAGCGCTCCTCAATCCTGAGACTTTGATGCTTACGAGTAAAGAAAAGTTAGATTAATGACCCCCCAAGTGTCTGCATACTATATTTCTAACAGTTGATTTTTTTTTCTGACATATGAGTCCAACGGCTAATGCCGCAAAGCACTTTCCACATGTGCAAAGATTCTTGGTTCCCAAATCAGAAAGGTTTCTAGATAGTAGAGACCTAAATTCACAGACTTGTGACTAGCCATCCTTTTGACTTGACACACTCTTTTTTTTTATTTTTATTGCTCTTTTATTTCTGGGAGTTGGAACACAGTAATGGGTTACTTTAAAGGAGATGCTACGTGTAAGCTTTGGGGTATTAAGGTTTACTGCAACTTGCACTAGCCATCCTTTTGATTTGACACACTCTTTTTTTTTATTTTTATTGCTCTTTTATTTCTGGGAGTTGGCACACAGTAATGGGTTACTTTAAAGGAGAGGCTATGTGTAAGTTTTGGGATATTAATGTTTACTGCAACCTGCCAACACTATTCTACTGGAGAGTTTTGCTTTATGACCTTAGTTGTGAGGAGCATGATGAGAATTTAGAAAGTTAGAGAATTAAAGCAAGGTAGTATTTATTTTGAAAACCTAGGACATGACTTAACTTCAGCATAGCTGAAGTACAACACCCAGATAAATCTGTAGAAGCCCACTTGCTGGCAAGTTACAAGGCTTGATTTCAACTGGTCTGGCTAGGAAGAATTTCAGAGCAGGCTCATGAAGCAATTAGAGACATTTGTATCTGAGTGGATCTTCAGGACAGTCATAACAGGAAAGGGAAGCTTCCAATTCCCTCCCTTCTTTTTATCGTTTCTCTGGCCCTCTAAGAGGAACACTCTGATTGGCTCCTTTTGGCTGAGCTGCCTGCTTCTGAACTGTGCATCAAATCACTCAGAAAAATTTTAAAAATAATGATATTCCATGGTTCCATGCTCTATCCCCCAAGGTTCTGATACACTTGGTACAGGGCAGGGCTTAGGATCAGTGTTAGTTTTAACTAGCTCATCAGTAATTCTCTTGAGTAGCTTTAGACCAATCAGCTCTATGACCATGGGTGTTGTGATGGATGGTCTCCCCCAGAACCACATGACTGGAATGCGGAGAGGAGAAGTTCCCCCAAAGAAAGAGAATATTCTTCCTGCCAGTTTTAATGTCCAGACAAAACAATAGCTGTTATATGTAGAGATTGGCAATGGGGGATCATTAGAATAGAATATTTTAAGGAGGTATCAGAACATCTAAAGCAAATATTACAGCCTGAAGCTTTTAAAAACAAAATACACTGTAGCTGCTTATCTAGCCTGGAACTACATTACTGTGATCCAACAAAGAAGAAAATACAGAGCTACAGTAACACTGGGTCATTCTAGAGCAGCGATTTTCAATCAGTGTACCACAAGAAATTTTAAAATGTGCAATACTTGACTATTTAGTCAGGGCCATTGACTTCTTTCCCCTTAGGTTGTCAAATAAGAAAAATGACAACAGCCAATACAAGATAGCTTTCCAGTGTGAATGAATCGGAATTATACCTACTTTTTTGTTAGACTGGCAAAAAGAAATTTTGCTGTGCCAAATTTTAATAATTAATTTAGGTGTGCCATGAGATGAAAAAAGGTGAAAATCCCTGTTCTAGAGGGAGCAATCACTGCAAACTCAAGGGCAGATTCCATCGATATGCTCAACATGCTTACAAAATACATTGATAATTAGGTATGTGTACATTTTGGAGATCACTTAATAAGCTTATCATTTAGTACAAATATAGCCTCAGCTTCCTCTCCTCCTCCCCACACACACACATATACACGCTGGAAAGCAGACACATGCATTTGCCACTTGACCTAGCTTTTCAGTTATACCGACATAGACATCTCAAAAAATAAAAGAGACCTGGATAAATGTATGTGTGTGTGTGTATGCACTTTATAATAACTAATAATATTGAGTATCTATGATGTCCTGTGAAGTCTTTTAGGCATTTTACATATATTATTTTTATTCTTCACAACAATGTTTAAGATAGATATTAGTATTCCATTTATTATGGAGGAAACGTAGGCATTAATAGGTTAAGTAACTTGCTCAAGGTCACACAGGAAGTAGCTGATCTTAGATTCAAAATAAGGTCTGAGTTCAAAAACTGTTTTTTTCTACTGCTTATACAAACTTATGTTTGTTTCATAAATCTTACAATATCTTCCACCAAACTAATAAAATTCTGATAAAAATGTAACATATTAAATAAATATTTTTGTTTATTTCTAAATATACATTTATGTTTGGATGGTAGCCATGTGCTTATATACATACACATGGGCACTGATAATTGGATATGCATAAAGTTTAGAATTAATTTAAGGAACTTATCTAATATTTAAAAATTATTTAACTAAACTAGAATGAGATTGTGTTACAGTTGACTATATTTGATTTGAAACCAAATCAAATATCATTGGGGCTCTGGTGTTTTATTCCTGTTATTATTAATAGAGAATGCCTAAAGAGACTCAGAAAAAAACAAATTTAGAAACCCAAAGCCTCTACATTATTTGAAGTAATAGACCCTTAGTTCCATTTGAATTTAGAAATGTTCATCTTTATGAAAAGTCAGTAATGTCAGAGAAACAAATAGGGCTTAAGTGATTTAAACATCCAGTGATGTTCTAATTGATTTGATATCTGGATGAATGGGGAGAGTACATCAGTAGGCAGCTCTACGGAGTCACTTACCTGGTGGTTCACAAACACTGTTTTCAAAATTCCCATGTTATCCACCTTATAACCAAAACTTGGTTCATCTCTAGGAATTTGCAGGGTGCAGTAAATCAGTCACTTTACTATATAAATCTGTTTGTTTTAGCATGGGTTAAATAAGTAAGAGAAGTCAATGATTTATAGTTGGGAAGATGGCTTAGATCTTCAATTTTCTTTAATTGTAAAAGAATATCCTTGACTTGTCAGCCAGAACATTCAAATAGTATCACATGGCCATACATTTTGCAGCTGTCAGGAAAGCACCCAAATGTTCTTTCTTTTTTGGAGGCTGGGGGCAGGCGTTGGAAGGGGTGGCAGAGAGTCAGACGGTCACTTGAACATCTCTGCTAAATTGCAGTCATGCATGTTGGTCAGGGTTATGAAGGCATGATAAATCTATTATCCATGCTGGGTCAACTAGTTTCTCTTGATATAAATCTGATTGGAGGTATATAACCTACTTCATACATGGATAAAAGGTAAATCGCTCATAGGCATGGACTTTATACTCAGCTACCTTTGTTACTGTCATAAGAGTCCAGAGCGTCAAAGAGTCTCAAAATATCACAGTTGTCTGTCTCTCAAGAGGCCCAGATTACATTAATGAAAGGAATTTGTTGGATTACAGTCTAGGCCTCTTTGACTTCTCTGCTCTCTCTGGCATTTTCCCATCCTACAAAACATCAGAATCTGTTCTTCTAACATTTCTAACATATTTTGAATCACCTTCTCCTACATCACCACTGGTAGAATGTAGCTATTAATTATATGACTTAAAAGGCATACTTGTGGCATCTCCTGAATTCTATGAAACATTTACCCAATATTACAAAATGATCTTTTTGAAACACAGTTATGATTATGCTGCTTTTCTGCTTAAAATTCTTCATAGGCTCTGCACTGCCTTCACAATAAAATTGAGACCCTTCTGTTTGTTATCCAAGGCATCTGTGTACTCAGCCCTCTCCACCCCTCCAGCCGGGTTTCTCTGTCTTGAGTCCTGCCTCATAACTTGAAGTGCAGCCACTCTGAGCTATCTGCAGTTCCTTGAGCAGGGTACTTTTCTATGGGCCCTTGAACATTTGTACCTGCTGTTCTCTGAGAGGCCACCTTCCTTCACTCTCTTTCCCTTAGCTAGCTCCCTCTCATCTTTCATAAGCCAGCGCAGGTGTAATGCCCCAGGGAAGTACTTCATTCTGGGCTGGGTATCCTCAGCACTCTGATCTTGCTCATGGTTTCTGCTATTTACTTCTCTGTGTCCTCTACCCGACTGTAAAACGCTATGAAACAAGGATTGTGATCAGTGCTTTTGTTCAATAAGTATCGACAAATAAAGGAACGTAAGACATTTGTGGGGTTCGCCACCTGTAGCAAGTAGCCGATGCACTGAACAATTCCGACATAAAGGAGGGGGAATCAACTTGCCCTCGGATTGCTCAGTGGCCTTCCCTTTTCTTCTCTTGTCATCATGGTAATAAAAAGGACACTATGATTAAATTCTTTCCATAAAGGAATTAATAGGTCAGTGAAAAAGACTGATTTTACTCATCATTTAATGCAAGAAGTTTTCTACTTGTGTTAATTTATGAAAGGGCACCTTGCCCAAGAGGGGACGTCAGGAAAAGCTTCTTGGAAGGTGTGACACTTGAGCTGAATTTGGAAGGCAGTCTAACTCAGGGGCAATGAGCTTAGGTTCTAGTGTCTGTTGGGTGTGGGGCTGAACCTTAGCTCCATCTTTTATGAACATTATCACTTCTGACAAGTGATTTAATTTCTGAGCGTCAGTGTCCTAATATGTACAAGGGAGTTAGCGGTACCCACCTTATGGAAATGTTACAAAATGTAATGAGTTTATTACTAAATTAAATGTTATAGAGATTAAATGCAGAAAAAGTATAAGCTATAAATGCATATAGCAATGATCATAAGTACTTGATCATTGGACATCTGACATCTAAAAAAGTAAGTGAACAAACAAAGAACGCCTGCTAGGTTAATGAAAATTGCTCATTGAGACTGGGAAGCTACGTTTTTAATAAGCTTCCTCAATGATTCTGACAAATAACACCATGAGAATTACCATGATAATACAAAAAAAAAATGTTAAGACTAACAGCTATGCATCCTGTTCTAAATCATTTAATCATCACAAGGGTCCTAGGAGGTCATTACAAAGTCTTTAGCCATGTTTTCCGATGTGGAAACTGTGGCACAGAAAGAAGTATTCAGCTCAAAGTAACTCAACCAGCAAGTGATAGAGTCAGGGCTCTAAAGCAGGCCACGTGTCTCCACTGTCCTTGCAAAGGTAGGGCACAGGCACAATCATTTGTGAGCCAAGTATTCACTGAGTGTACATCACATTCCTCCAGACACTGCTGGAGGTAAGTTGAATGTAGAAGTGACTATAGATTTAAATATAGCATATATTTAGGTGAGGATAAGTGCTAACACTGTAAACAGTACATGGATAAATAATATACATTTCAGATATTGGTAAATGCAATTAAAAGATAAAATGATAGAAAGGAAAAAACCTTGTGGGGGTGTTAGTGCTCATTTAAATGGGGTGCAAAGGGGAGATTTTTCTGAAAAGGAGACATGTGACCAGATATTTAAATACTGAAAAGACCAAGTCATGAAAAGACTTGTGGATTTTTCCAGCCAGATGGAATAACCTACAGAAAGGCTTAGAGGTAGGGGAAGTTCGGCTCCCTGGAGAAATGATGAGAAATTCAGTGTAGCTAGAGTGAAATATATTCAAGGAGCTGGTGGTGAGGGCATACTGCTGCAGAGAGAAGCAGGGGTCACGTTGCATAAGTCCTTGTCAGTGATGATGGTGAGTATAATGATCACTACTTTGAGGGTTTTAAGAATAAAAGTTGTATGATCTGGTTTGTATTTTTAAAATGATTACTCTGGTTCCTCTGAGGAGAAAAGTGGGCAGAACTGGAAGCTCTTATAGTGGTCCAGGCATGAGATGATATTGGGTTGGACCAGGATTCAACAGAACAGGTGGCAAGATGTAATTGATTTTGAAATATATTTTTATGGTAGTACCAGCAGGGCTCGCCCTGGCTGATGAGGGAAAATGAGTAATTAAGCAAGATGCCTAGATCATTTTTTGGGGGCGGGGGCCTGAATAATAAGAAAAATGATAGAACCAATTAGTTAAGATGAAAAATATTAGGCTGGAAGCAGCTTTGGCCCTGAGTGTAGGGAGTGCAGGAAAATCATAAATTGTTTTGGGAACACACCAGAGATGCCAACTAGACAGCTAGCTGTCCACGTTTGGAGTGCAGGGGAGATCATGGCTTCAGATTTGGGAATCACCATCTGGTAGTTGCTATTTAAAGCCATGGGTCTGGATGAGATCGCCTAGGGAATGAAGAGAGATTGAGTTCTGTGCATTGGATTTCTGGAATGCTCCAAAATTTAGAGTTGGAACCAGCAAGGAGACTGAAAAAGAGCACCAGTGAGGTGATAAATAAACAGGAGTGTTTTGCTCTTGAGGCCAAGAATGAACACCTTTGAAGAAGAGGGCAGTGATTGCTGCATCAAATGCTGCTGAGAAATCGGTTAGAACTGAGAAGTGATACTTGTGTGTAGCAAGATGGAACCTTTTGTGACTTTGATAGGGATGGTTTTAGGGCTATTGTGGGGATGCAAAGATGAACAGGTTAAATTTTAAAATGAAGTAACAGAGTTAATGAAACTAGACAATTTTCCTAGTTATTTGTAAAGCAAAATAGAATAATAAGGTAGTAACAGGAGGGGAACTTTGGGTATTTTTTTTAAAGATGATAGATATTATATCATATCTGTATTAAATTTCATCCAGGAAACAGTGAGAGAGAAACTGATATTGCAGGAGAGAGAGGAGAAAAATGCAGAAGCAAAATCCTTAAATGGATGAGAAATTACAGAGTCCAGTTCACGAGTGAGAAGCTAACGTTGGAAATGAGCAGGGAAAAGACCTTCATTATAATAGGGAGAGCACACTAGCCGACCTGGTGATAGGAAAGTAAGGTGGTTTCCATTTGAGTGCTTGGATTTTCTCTAGAACCAATGAAGAGAGGTCCACAGCTGAGCCTGAGGATGAGGGAGGGGGTGTTAGAGATCTGGTGAGTGAAAATAGATGTGAAAGTGTTGTCCTAGGGAATGATAAGGTAATTTTTCTAAAGAAATGTGTAAGAATTGCTAGGGTATTTTGAGAGTCTGTTGGAAATCAACAGTAATAATTTTACAGTGAGATGAGTGAGTGCTTCTGTAGCCAGGTTCAGTTCTCTAGGTGCTAGCCTGGATAAGGAGAAAGGCATTGGTTTAATCACAGTAGATTAACCAGAGATGAGGTTCTGTTGATGAATATAAAAGAAAAAAAAAGGACAGAGATGAGGAAAAATGTTGGGTGTACGAGGAGAATTGGAATATATGCAAAGTTACGGGGAAGGGAGGGCATAATGAAGAGTGAAAACTGAAGGGAAATGGTGGAATCAATGACTCAGTGTCCCAGTGGAGTGAAAGAATTTTTGGAGTGGGGGTACTAGAATAAATGATGAACACAAAGAGGAGGTATTGTTCAGAGAAGTTGATGTTTAACATAGAGGTTTGGGGGGAGGGCTGCGATGAATGGAGATGGCAAGGTTTAGAGTATAATGGGAAACCCTAGGACAGGGATGAGGGAGGTAAGATGTCAGGCTAGATCCTGAAGCAACTGTCAGAACCCAGACTGGACCACACAATTGTTCAGACTCCTACTGCATGTTGTAGGTTACACCAGCATTAGCTTCTCAATATTTTTTGACCTATAAAACAAGGGTAACTAAATAGTGGTATATTCAAGATGTTTATATGTGCGGAGTCTGAGGAGAGAGACGGGTTGGTCCCATCAGTTTGAGATCTGTGCCAACAGGGCCCTGTGTGTAGAAGGGCCCGTGCTTGGTTTAATGCTCTGCTGTTGCCATCTTTTAATTCTTACTGTATTTTAAACCACGGTACCACATTTTCATTTTGTACTGTGCCCCACAAATTATATAGCCAGTTCTGGAGAGAAGATTAGTAATTTAGAAGGAAAAATATGTTCTTTTTTCTCATTTGGGCTAATTTTCCACAAGCTTCACTTTTCTCCATTTAGCATGCCATGAAAGCTGTTTTATCAGACTTCATAATGGAAGTTTTAAAGTGCCCATCTGTCAGACACTTAACTTTCAATGTAAATTTCCTTTTAAAACCACTCACACTTAATAAAAATTAGTCTGAGAATGATAAATTCCCTGACTCAGGAAAGTGAAATCTCAAAAGGAAAAATATATTTAAGTGTAGGTCTAGAGTGTAAATTCATACTTGAATAATAGCTTAGGAAATACACTTTCATTTTTATTTCTTGTTATAAATTGTAATATACGTTTGTTATGGAGAGTTTAGGAAATAAATATAAGAAAAAGATGAAACAGAAAAATCACCCAAATATGCTCAACAAGAATTTACTACTCTTAACACATTGGTGTATATGTTTCTAGGCTTTATGCATATATTTATAAATGTATATTTTTGCACATATACCTTTTTTGCACTCATTGGAATACATTTTAAATATCATTTTAAAACTTGATTTTTAATTTAATAGCATAGCCTACTTACATCTCTAGTTTTATAGTTAAATATTAAAAAAATACTAATATAATTTAATATGATTTTCTATTATATGGAGATATAATAATATATTATTAAACACTTTTTTTCTTTAATTCTTCACTGTTATACATAATACCAACATGAATATTCTTGGTGTATTTGTATGTTTCAATAAGTGCAATTTCTGGGTAAAAAATGGATGAACATTGTGTTAATGACTTTTGGTCTTTTTTTTGTAGGTAGTCTTTCGCCTTTCTCTTACTGTTTTTGTAAAATAGCGCTACATACTGGGGTTGTGTTGCACAGAATTTCCCTAATTTGTCAAAGCCTTGCCAAGGCCCTAACAGCATCTTTTCAGGGATCTGCGAGTTGCTGCAGTTTTCTCTGTAGGGGTGCATTTAAAATCCATCACTTTTTTTTAAACTTAAAAATGTGTGGTAATGTTAGTTATAAAGACAGTATTAATATCACAAAATAAAAATATTTTGTAATGTATTCTAAAATGTCTGGCAAAACATTAATAATGAAAACAATAGGGAAAAATACTGCACTAGCTCACTGAACATTTGTCTTTCTCATTCATTTGTCCAAATCCTGCCAATGCAATCTACATACTGAATGTTCTGGTTATTTGCTCTGTTTGTCTCCATGCCTTCCACTGCAAGGACTGAATTAATATTATCATCGTGAGCCCTGTTGGAAACTTTTAGGGTATAATGTACAATTGCACAATTTCATGAGACGACACATTAGGATGCAAAATATGGAAAGCAAGATCGGGGCTTTGGATTACTGGATTTTGCTTACCCTCTCCAAAGTAATTTCTTCAAATTCATATTCAATTTCTGTCCCATTGACCTGTAAATAGAAAAAAGAGAGGGAACGATTAAAAATGTATTGAAGTGAAGACAGCTTCATTTTAAATAACATTTGGGGGTTAAGTTTTATTCTAGCTATAAACAAACCACATTTTCTTGATGTTTGTAATTATGTGTTTTTATCCAAATAAAACATAATCCAAGCTCCTCTAAAATATATGATTAAGACTACCAAAAAAAAAAAAAAAGAAGAAAAACACCCCACCAAAAAACAAAGCTTATTGAATCCCTTAGAATTTTATATTTGGGGGAGAGAGAACAACACAAAATATGTACTGTGAATTTACAAAGAACAAACCATTTAGCAGCAAAATTACAATTATAAGGGAAAAATTTCCTAATATATTTAAAAAATTTATGAATGAACACTGAAATATGACCTTCAAAAACAGTTTTAAGGGTAGCACCCCGCATGTCATTTTTTTTAAAATGTAAAGTATAATTAAGAAATGACCATGTGAGATAAGAAATGCCTCTTCTTTATTGGCTCAAGCACAGTCATTCATCCCTATTATCCTCTTGTTATATTTATTAGGAAGCCCTGGACCATGTAACCATGCCCACGTACTTCAGTTCCAATAAGAAAAGGGCAAAGTAGGACATGGCTGAAATTCTTAGTGAGACACTGCTTTAACCATCCAACCAGCTCTTGAATTGATTTGAACTTACAGAGAGAAATACATTTTAAATATAGCCAGGCAACATATAACATATGCCTTAGATTTCAACAGATGTGCATACAGAATATATAAAGAACTACTTTAAAATAATCCAACAAATATTCAATTCCCATTCTTATCTATCACTGAGCCCTTTTGAGCCAGGCAAAACTTCAGAGCCAAAAAAAAAAGAAAGAAAGAAAAAAAGAAAAAAAAAGAAATCTCAAATTGCTAGTTTCTTTTTTGTTATGTGTGTCTCAAACATCAGTAGCACTTAGGCACCAGCAAGAGAAACTAATTTTTAACTACAAAACTGTCATTTTTGTAGGGTTATAACTTCAATTGACTTTCTCTTTAGAAAAATTTAAGTATAGTTTTTGCAGATTGAGAGTTCTATGAAGACAAGGAATAGATAGCCTAATAGAGAGCCTGGCAAGAAAGAATTGATGAAGAAAAAAAAAAAAAGACTGAATGAACTAAGTACTTCTCTTCCATAGGGAACTGGGATGTAGTAACATCAACTGAAGGTGTAATTATAAGTATAATCAGCAAATACAAAGAATGACAATAGACTTCATTTGTATGTGTCCACCAGCCACTTAGAGCATGTTTTTGATTTTCTAATTACATGAGCTAATTGGTGAATCACATTTTATTGTGTTACTACATTATCAAACAGCCCTAAACCAAATTTGATTTTCTGGGCTTCAGCAACTAAATGGCTCAGAGAAGAGGATTTGATGAGGTTAGAAAACATTAGCGGCTTTATGGAGGTTTTTGTTGCTCACGTGTAAAAATATAAAACAAAATTCAAATTGCCTGTATGTATGTGTTTTCATATAAATTCTTTCTGTTTGTTTTTATAACTTTGTTGAATTAATAGAGGGAGGGCAGAAAGAGAAGCCTGAATTACTGTGATAGGTCTTAATTCTCTCAGCAGGGCTCCTTGAAGCTTTTCTTTGCTTCACTGCTTCCCTAGAGTGAAGACCTTCACATTATTGAAGTGCAGCAAATGGAGAAGAAAAAAAAAACTTCAAAGAGAAGAAAACAAGCTTCTGAGCATAAAATCTAAAGGCTCAGGGCAAAAGAAATTTCTGTTGGGCAGTGCTTAAAAGACAAATATATTTTAGTGGCACATGTTGCGCAGTCGTGGTCTACAAAAATGTTTGCTTAACATGTGCTACTATGATCACACATGCTGATTTTGACATCCTAGAAGCATTACACATACACATCCTAATTAGTATTTGAAAGTCCCCTGGTTGGCTTGTTGAACTATCTCAGGCTTATATTTACTTCATGGGTCTTCTTGTTTTCAACCCAACGAAGTAGCGTCATTTGCCTAAGTCGATGGTATCCAGGATGTCTTCATATGAAGGGACGATACCATCTGGGTTTGGATGTGACCTTGCTTTTACAAGAAAGCACCCCATGACTACAACCTAATTGAGTAAAATTATAACAAGTAAAAGGTTTTTAGCATAGGCGAAGCAATATTTCAACCTTTAACCGAGAAATTTAAATCACGGTATCATGAGAGCCATTGTGGGAGTTCAGGAAGGATATGTAACAGGCGTCTTATCGCTAGGAGCATATGACCTGTGATCTGCCTAAGCAGTCCTACGACAAGATACCCTACAACATTCCTTGGCAAAGACCTTGGAGGAAAGGGTAAGCTAGAAAGAAGAACTAAGAGTACCTCTGTTTAAGACATTCATAAAAATTTAATGACTTTTCGAATGATGACACCAATGCAATATTCTTTAAATATTTTTCCACATTTATTTAGAGGAGTAGCTGCTTATTCAGTGGTAAAGAGCCAAGAAGTATGAACTGTAATTCCTGCCTAGCCATAATTTTGTGTATTCTCAATGAAACAAACAAACAAAAAACCTCCATCATTTTCTGGGGATTTTACAGATAATTTATTATCTGAACTTGCTTGGTGGTTTCACTCTACTCCACCAGTTTATCAATTTATGCTTTTCAATTCACAAAGTTCTCTTCTGAAAAAGAGTTTTACCAAATAATTTTTTTGCTGCTCCTGACCAGTAATATTTCCCCCGATATTTAAGCACCTCAGGAATGTTTCATGTTCCTGAGAGCTGGGCCCTGGCCAGCTGCATGGTGCGGGTTCCTGCTACTCTGCTCTGTCCCCAGCCATCGCTCACAGTCGCCTCTCCACCTCGTGACTAGAAAAGGGAAGGGCTGGCAGTTTTGTAGACATGGAGAGACAATAAAGTGGATGGAATTTCCCAGTTTTGAAAAATCTGTTTTTCTTCAAATACATGATTTTTCTGAGCCTAATGGTTCTGTGGTGACAGCTGGTGGGTTTCTATGGTGGCCAGAAAAATCAAATTAATGCCACACACTGTCCTGTACTGTTCTGGGCATGTAGCCTTCCTGGCATCATAGGGAAGTTAAGACAAGAGAGTGACCCACTCAAATTCAAATCTGGTATTTAAAATTTTAATTTCCTTAATTTTGAATGCTTTACATTTTTTTCCCCTCTCTGACAGGCGTTAGTTAATTTTACTGCCCTTCTATTTTCTTCAGTGTTATGGTATCCTCCTGCCGGAATGATAATGTAATTTGATTTTGAGATGCATTTTCATCTCCTGAAAAGAGGTTTTGTGTGAATAACACATCTGAATTATTCCATATTTTAGTGCTCTTTAATTGAAATCTTAAGTAACGATTTCTCTAAATTTTTTTGTTCTTTGCCTCATTTGTAATTTTATTAAAGCTAACAGCATGTTAAAATCAGAGATGAATGAATTTTATACATCCCCATATCACACACATTGTCACAAGTGCTAAAACAGAAATATCAAAGGTTCTTAAGACTAAATACAATTCTACTCAATGAACGATTATTGAGCATACACGATGTGTTATGTGGTATGACAGGGACTGAGACAATAAAGGTTTTAAGATATGATCCCATTCTAAAGAAACATATGATTCTCAAAGCACACCAAATGCAAACATATTAAGGCCCCATAGAAGTGTGATATCCAATATACAGAATAGAGAGGTGGACTAGAGCCCTACTGTTACCGCACACAAGATCTATACAGATCTATTTACTATTTGTTGTATAAGTAAGTCCTCACTTAATGTTTTTGAGAAATTCTGTGACTTTAAGCCAAATGGCATATAACAAAACCAATTTTACCATAGGCTAATTGGTATAAACAAAAGTTAATACCATCTCATCAATGTCATAACAAAACGATGTTAAATGAAATGATATTATTTGAGGACCTTCTATATATAGATTTGATTCTTTAGTAGCATAGTATATGACCAATAATGTACTAATTTTGCCCTTTATTATAAGTAATTATGATATGATAAACACAACTTGTCTCTGAATTTGTTGTAGATACTTTTGCTATAGAATCTTTGCCACAGACATCTTTGCTGCAAACATTTTCATGGCATAATTAATTGACCATAAGGCAGTTTTTCAATAAAAAAGATAACTGGCTGGCAGTTTGGGCTGGTTTTTGTTTGGTTGGTTTCAGTTTTCCACTGAGGCATCAATGAACCAAATTTGGCAGATTTGATGTATGTAAGCGGGTTGTGAGTTTTGTTTCAATCCATTGAGGAAGTTCTTGCAGCTACTCCCATTTTCATGTATATAAATCTAGCTCTTCCAATGGTCTATAGAGTGACAAATAGATAGGTGGTGGTGGTCTTAAAATAGTGATTTGTCCCAAGAATTGGTTTCTTATTTTGAAACACTACCTTGGGAGAAGGAAGAGAGGTCAAAGGCCCTCTTTGGGGGTGCAGATTAGTTGAACCCACATTTTCCACAGAACAAGAAAAGTGCTTAGGCATGATACACAAAATAAAATCAGTTATTTGAGCAGTTTTGCCATAAATCTACACTCATTTTAAATAAAGTCTCTTTAATTTTGTTATTCTTTTTAACATGTTTCATTTTGTCCTTTTTAATGTCCCTCTTTTATTTGTTGTGATTTTGTCCTTTTTTTTAACAGCAAAATTGCCTGATAGCCATTAGTTAAGTGGTAAAAATGCTTGCAGCAAAAATATTTATGGCAAAGATGCTTATGCTGAAAATACTGGACACACTCTGAATGTCATAGTTTTAGTAAACCGTAAAGCTGCTGTTGGACTTTGGAAGGGATGTGATGATCATTAAGACTAGGGGATCTGGTTTCCATGGCCTCTTGACACTTCCAGAGCAAGAGAGGGCACCCATGTCACTCTGTTTCACCTATGGCAGCAGCAATTAACACAGTGTCTGGTAGTCAGATGCACAGAGGCTCCATGAATGAGAAAATAGAAAAATCAATGAATAAATAAATAAGATTTGTTGAATGGGTAAAACCTGATGCTCTCAAAGAAGACTCTGCTTGCTAGTTGGGGATGCAGTTATTACAGGCTCTAGGTCTTCCAGCATGCCCAGCTTAGATACCTTTACCTCTGTGATCAGATCAGCTCTTCTCAGGAGCCCTTACAGCACAGAGTCACAGCCATCATCAAATGGACCAGCAACTCTACACACACATGCACACATGCATGTTTGCATTCCTCTTACTTAGTATCTTGTCAGTAGTTATCCTTCTTTCCTACTGAAGGACCTTTTACAACAAACATGTTGTGATGTTTTAGGCTCCTTACATTTCAGTCCCCTCTGTGCGCTTTATTATGCTCACTGGTATGAACCTAGGTTTCAGAGTGAACAGAAAAAGACACATATTTGAATTTTAGTCCCAATGTTTATGATGTGTGTGAAGGTAGCTTTCTTAATCTCTCAAAATCTTCTTTAATTCTCATGTGTAGTATGGTACCAACATGTACTTTCCCCATATGGTCATTGTAAGGATTAAATTAGATAAATTATGTGAAATATTTAGCACACATTTTAAGTGATAAAAAGATTGTTGGGAAGAATAAATGAGATCACACTTTATTAACTGCTTGGCACATAGTATGTCTTAACATCGAGAGAACTTCTAATTCGTTCTGGAGTACCAATCTACAAGTGCCACAAGATTTCTTTGATTGACTATTGAATTCTTGCTAGTTTTTTCAACAATATAAAATATCACTTAAGCAAACAAACTTTCTTCTATAAAACCTACTAAATACCTTTTCTAGCTCAAACACTTCTTTCCTGAACCCGTCTAAAATATACAGACTTGTGGATAGGTATCATCTTAGCTTTTTCTCCAAAATCAGGTTAATGTGGCCCTCCCTCAGTATATGACCTCAGCTGGGCTTTCTCCCAACCTTCTGTCCACTCACTCTTGCATTTTCTTTCAAACGTTCTCTTTCCCGATCTTGACCATGATGTTGCTCTGCTATTGATGCTCCCTTCTCTAATGCTGCTCCCATTGCATTCTTTACATTGCCATCTCATGAGGGCAAAGATTGTGTAATACTCATTTTTGCTCCACTGTAGCTTCTGGTACCATGATCATTCATAGTAGGTTTCCAGAAGAACCATTAGAAAGAAACAAATCACCTGAGAACTCCAAAAATTTAATTGTCATTAAACTATTTTCCATCTTCAAGTTAATCAGCCCTTAACCACCGCTGTCTTTTCCTATGAAGTAAGACTTCAATGAATCCCTCCACCCCAGAAAAATTTTTACATTCATGCATTGGTAGTTTCTAATTTAAATAATGAATTAAAGCATCAATCTAACATTCGTTGAGCACCTACCATGTGTAGATAGAATGATAAGTCCTGGGGATACAAAGATGAATGAGATATAGCTCTTGCCCTCAAAGACTCAGTTTAGCAGAGAGAGACGAATGAACGGAAACATGCAACAAAGAGTATGGGTGCTGTGATAGATGCTTGTAGACTATAGTAGTTGCAGAGGTGACACAGAGGAGGCAACAGGTGGTTTCACCTAGAGAGAGTCAGAAAAGGCTTCATAGGGAAGGTGGCATGAACTGAATGTTTCCACAAGCAGCTACTCATCAGGAGAAGTTGAAAAGAGAGAGGCCGACCCAAGGCATGAGGAGCAGCATTAGCTACTTCTTCAGAGTGCGCTACTAGAGAGACCACTGGGGTTAGAGTCAGAAGGCCTGTATTACAACCTTAATTCTGTGGCTTAACAAGCTGGTAACCTTGGGCAGAGCATGGTGCTTCAATTTTTTATGCAGAGAGATGTTTTCTGAGGTCTCTTTCAGCTCTGACCTTCTAGCATCAGAGTTTTTCTTCCCATCTATTGTTTAATCTATATTTACTTTGTCACCTTAATCAAGGTGCACCTGCTCAATTTTTATTATGGATTTTTCTATTAGCCTCTATCCCAAAGATCTCAACTAGCAACCTATATTCCTACCAACTTGTAGATCTCTAGAGCCCATGAATGTTTGCCTTGTCCCTTCTCCTATATCTATAAGGCTACACCCTTATAATTAGGGGGGAACTAAAGGGCAGTATCATCCACTGTCCTTGGCTCCACTCAAGGACATCACCAGCCGTACCAGTCCCATGTCTACTCCTCAAAAATCTCAAGGCTTCTTGGGAAATAAGAAGTACTTTTTTCCTCTTAAAGAGAATAAAAAGGTAAAGGAGTTTGTGCTACTATAATGGAAAAGAAAGAACAAGTGGAAAATGCTGATGTTCATTACCTCCATCTTTTCATCACATTTAACTTTAAATGTCTCTGCTGAGTAGATGAAAAACAATCAAGTACCAAAAAAAAAAATTAAAGTCAACCCACCAGCATGGTAGCTCTAATTGGGACAAGAACATCATTAGACAAAAGCTGGAGGTTTACAGCACACAACTAAGCTGCACATCACTTTCTGTCATTAACTAATGCTCCTTCTCCCAGATGACCTTCATCGCCTAACTTTGTGCCTTCCTTTCATATTAAGAGGAATTATCACACAGAAATGAAAAGCTTAGTTTCTGGAATCCAAAGGGCCTAAATTCCAATACCAGTTCTGTCACTTACAGGCTGTTAGAATTCATTTGTGTTATCTATTATACACATTTGCCTAAGTGTCAATATTGTTCATTTAAACACTTAGGGGTAAGCAAAGATTTTCTGTCTAAGCTTTGTGAGGCACCTGTTTTAATCTAAGGTATGCATCTGGTTATTTTATGATATTATCCAGTAATAATGAGACTGGTTTAAAATATGCAGTTTTACAAGGAGCTAATCATAGTATTTATTACCGTTAATAAACACTCACAAATTATAAAAATAATTATTGATGTCTCAGTTAAGATTCTAATTTTCGTAAGAGAACTATTTCTGTTATTCAACTAAATGTGTTTATAAGTAAACTCTGATTTTTAAGTTGTGACTCCTAATCTTAATTAAATAAACTTCTGGGCTCAGTGAATTGCTAAACCATAATTCCAACCAAATAGAAAAAAAACATCAGTATTCTATAATCTGTTCTTAAACAATTTTTTTTGTTTTGTTATTTTTTTCTGGTTTTGTTATTAAGACTTTACAATGCACAGAACTTTAGGTATAGAAAAGTGATCACAGATGATAATTACTATATGTGCTTTTTTCATTTAATTATAAACCATTTTTTTAATTAAGTAGATTATTACCTGCAAAATTGTGATTTTTTTTTTCTGCCAAGAGAAATCAAGGAAAATAGCTAAGGGTTCTTACATGTATAAAAATAAAGTAATTTTATATATTCAAAGTTATCTTGATTAAAGGCTTTGTAATGAAGAAAAAATATAGTCACTCAGACTCAGAACTTTGCCCCGGATTTGGAAATGGCTCATTTCTTCCTTGCTTTGTGCCATATGCTGGATGGTGTAATAACAGGTGGTTTAATTGCCTTTGCTTGGCTCCAGCCTGAGGCAGGAGGCTTTGTTCTTTGGGTTTTTAAATATTCCATAAGTTTAAACATGCTCTTTGAGAGAAGAAAATGGTGTTAAGAACATAATCAGTTAATGGTTGTAAAGGCATCATAATATACCAGGTTTTTGTCCCATCAAGCCCTTCTTCCGCCTCACCACTTCCATATGCAAACCACTTGGTCAAATGCAAACAAAGTGTCCAGCAGAATCAAGAACTCAAATCACATGGCTAAAAGGTGAGGGGAAAAAAACTCAAAAACTAAACCAGTGCTGTACCATAAGATAAAATTCCACAAATATGATGATGTATGCAGAGAACCAAGAGCACTTTCTCTTTTGCTTGGGCCTAATACAACTATAGTTATTAGGCAGGATATCAGTTTCATCCATTTCTTCACCCTCAACATCTCCTCACACCCCATGTAGGGTAAACAGAGGCAGTCTAGCTTCCTCACCCAGGTGTCTGGGGAACTGAGATAAGTAGTGTTCTCAGAGCCTTGAGACTGGGCCCAATAAGTACTCCCGCAGCCTTGAGTGGGCTTGCATGTGCAGAATCTTACTATGTTATACAACCTGTTTGGCTCCCTGTCGGTTTTGTCTGTCTTCAGTATATAAGGGGCTAGGGACTCTCCGTTGGGACAGCTGACACGCAGTGTGACAGGCAGGGGTATGCAGCTTGCAGTGCGTGTGGATCACCCACCCCTGAATAAAGGCATGTGAAGCATCCCCATGGATCTGCAACTTTTCTTCCATTTGCCTGGATCTCCAGTGAACCTGCCCAGCCTTGAAAGATGGTAACATACCCCTGCGACCTACCTGTGCTCCATCACCATAAAACAGCTCTTCAGAATCAACAGAAACTATTCTACATTTGAATACAGTGATCTTCTCCTTGATTCTTACTGGTTTTCATGCAGCATTAGACTGACACTCTGGAGTGAATACTGCTTGAAAATTCCTTTTCCTCTGTATCATGATTGATACCTTTGCTTATCTCCTTCCTACTACTTTGTCCACAGAATTTATGGCCATTTTTTTTCCTTTTGCTATATATGTATGTTCATCAAGGTCTGTCCCTCTTGTAATACAATCTTTACCTGAATTTTCATCTCATCCAACTTTTATTTTCTAAGTAAATGCTCTAGTATCACCCCAGTCTCAATAAGTCTAAAACAGAACTAATCATCTTGCCTAATTGTAATCATCATTTCCTCCAGTTCACTCTATATGCCTATTAAGGAAATCCTGTTTTTCATGTACATTCTTTACATTTGTTATCAACACCCTACATCCTATTTCAAGTCTTTATTATTATTTCCTTAAGACCACTGATATAATTTCTTTAACATATTTCTGCCTTAATAATTTTTCAATATCCATCTATTCTTTATATTTTTTGAGATTTATCTTTCTAAAAAGCAATGTTTTCATCATATAATTTTCCTGCTCAAGTAGCTTTAATTTTTCTTTATCCCTAAAGAACATTCTAGATCATCCACCAGTTCTCCTTTCTACAGACCCTACTACTTATCTTCTAAGGCGTTTTCTGGCCAATTGTGCTGAACTTATGCAAAGAACCTACTTTTTTTGTTATTTTATGTCATATCCTCTACCTTAAATATCTTTATTTAATCTATGCTAATTAAAATCCTAATTAATTTAGAAAAAATATTTTGGAATGCCTACAATACCCCAGGTACTATGTTAGGTCCTAGGGATGCAGTAGTAAACAAAACAAAGACCCACCCTCGTGGAGCTGGGTTCTATTTGGGGAAGTGGGAAGCTTCCACTCTGGTCAGGCAAAGGCTGTCTCTTTCGTAAAGTCAAAAGCATTCTCTTGGCAATCCCTTGAAAATCGCCCCTCTATTGTCTATAATTCTCCCTGCAAAGCTAATAACAATGATTACCACTATTACTGCTGCTGATGCTGCTTTTTGTGGGGAGTCTATTATACGCCAGGCACTATCATAAATTGATCTAATAATTACAATAAAATTCTGAGAACTGGACATTTTAATATTAATTTTACTACTGAGGAAGCCAAGTTTCTAAGTTAAACAAACTCTCCAAGGTTATACAGCCATAACCAACATGAAATTGGACTATCTTGTTCATCCTTCTCATCACTAAGTGATGAGAAGTATGAGCTCAATACAAATTTGTTGAACAAAATTAAAGAATGAGCACCAGTAAGGTGAGTGAAAGAAATGGGATTATTTAGTGGTGTTTTAATTAAGGAAAGTCTAATGTTAAAGCATTAATCTTTCTTGTGGTCATACATAGCACAGGTTCTCTATTACTGTACAGGGGTCTTTCTCAGGGTCTAGCTCCTTAACTTGCACTTTATCTTTCCTGAAATGTTGTCCTCCTGCTTCGATGAGGCAGTATCTTATTTTTTCTCCTCTTGTGGCACCTATCTTAATAATATAATAATAAACGTCCACAGTATCCATTTGAAAAACAGTTATTGGAGAAATAAGCCAATTGAACTTTATGTTAAGGCTATAAATCTTTACAATCTCTTTGTACTCAAAAGTTCTACTTGTTATTGTCAGTTTCCAAAGGAGTGAACTGCCTTAATATCTCTGATGGTTTTACTGCGAACTTTCCTAACGATTAGCTGACTCCCTTTTCATCTAAATGAAGGCCACTCTTTTGGCAACCTTCAAGATCAATCCATCAATCAACAAATATTTATTGAGTGACTATCCCCACATTCCTTGCTAACTCCTAAGATCTCTTTTCATCTGATTTTAAAAGTACGTCACCATCTTGACAACCTTGGAAAAGAGCGGTAGAGCCCCGTCACCCTGCTAATTTATCTGCTCTTTTATCAACATCACTTGAAGGAGTTTTTAAGTTTTGTGTGATTCTGGAAAAATGCTGTGGGGTGCTTGTTACAAAAAAGGTCAGATACATCTTTCCGGATCAGATACTAAGGAAAGCATTCTGATGTTTTATTTTATTTCAACTTTTCTCAAAGTACCTTAGGATCATGACAGGGAGTTGATTACTAATGTTGTTTCTTCCCTCCGGCCCCGCCCTGCCCCCAACCTCACCAGCTGATACAATCTGGAGATTGTAAAGTTTCAAGTTGTTTATAGGTAACCTTTTTCAGATTATGCTAACAACAGTATTAAAGATTTACATATTATTTTCACATACATTATTACATTTGCTCCTCATAAGCATTTTATGTGGGTGGGTAATAATTAGAGTTATCTCATTGGGTTGTATAAGGGTTGAATGACATAATTTCACAAAGATTTAGTAGTTAGCACCTAGTGAATCTTCAAAAATAGTGACTATTATTATTTTAAAGTTTCTTCTAGGTCTTCTATTAGTATTTAAATTATTCCTGTTCACCTTTCAAAAGAGAAAGCAGAGTGTCTGTGCATGTATATGCATTTGTATGTTGGTAGTGGGGCACGACAGGTGGGAGATCAATGGCTCTTGTTGGTAGGAAATTTTATAAAAATCAGCATAGATATATATGTTACATTGTGCTCAATATTCTTACAGAGGACTTGAGTTACTCTATTTTCCATTAACTTAGATTCAATTAACTTAGATCAAATAGAAGCCTATAGTGACAAAAATATAAACAATACATTTTCAAAGAAAAATTTAAAAGTTCATATTTCTACTTTTATATCATTGCTTTTCAGACTGGATCCTGGATTTTAGAAGGCAATATGCATGCTGAATTTGTGGCCATGAAAACAGCTGTCACTACAGGGAGCTCTGGGTTGTGAACTGGATACATGAAATCTATCTCTGGACAATTATCTGCCCAGCCCTCAGGGCTATTTTTTGTTTCTGTTTTAGATTTTATTTATTTATTTTAGACAGAGGGGAAGGAAGGAAGAGTGAGGGAGAGACACATCAATGTACGGTTGCCTCTTGCACACCCCCCCTACTGGGAACCTGATTGGTAACCCAGGCATGCGCCCTGACTGGGGAATCGAACCCGTGACCCCGTGGTTTGCAGGCTGAAGTTTGATCCACTGAGCTACACCAGCCAGAGCTTAGGGCTTTTAAGTGTTCTGCCACAGTGGAAACTGGGAAGCTGATAGGATAAGCACCGAACAGTGAGTGATGATCCAAAAGTCACTACTGCTGCCGTTTTGCTTTTTGTTTTTGTGTTTATTTTTACGTATCCCCTTGGAACAAGAAGACTCAAAGCGTACCTGCATAAATATTCAATTATATTAAATTCAATTCAATAAACTCCATGAACACCTTAAACATAGTGAACAAATATTACTTAATCAGAAAATCTTGGGTAAAAAGCACTAAGGATCAAAGGCAGTTGGTTGGACTTGGAGAAGATATGGAAAAAAATGAAAATGATACTTTCAGCGTACCATCACTTTTCCTAGGGATCACGCCTAGGATGTCCTTACTTGCCATGTTTTCCCTGCGTAATTCCTATTTATCCTTCCAAAAGCCTGATTCTTCTCTCCTTCAGGCTGCCTACTATCACCATAAACCTCGATGATATACACACATACACTTTTACACATACATGTGCAAGGGCCCAGTTGTGCTAATGCCGTTTCTCTGTACTTACAAAATACTTATGTAGATTATTTGCTCTGATTGTATAATGTGTTGGTCACCAGCTTCAGGCTTTAGATTTAATTAGACATGGATGCTAATCCTAAATTGTTCACCTTCTAGCTTTGTGATTTTAGAGAAGTTACATAGTCTTAGTTCATCCTTGGTAAAATAAGATTGTATTTATACATACTTCAATAAGATTGTTAGGAGTTTTAAATTAAGACATATAGCACAACCTATATAATTTTATTAGGCAATATCACCTCAATAAATTCAATATAAAATTTTTAAAAAATAAAGTATGGTACAGTGCTCAGAAACTGTGGAGCCAGATTGCCTGAGCTTGACTTTGCTAAGTACTAGCTGTGAAATACCTGCCTCAGTTTCCTCATCAGTAAAATAGGGTTAATATCATAGGGTTGTGAAAATTGAATAAATGAGCGAATTAGTATAAATTTTTCCAAACTAGAGAGACAGACGGGTGGACAGAACGGCTCTCAAGTTACCAGAGCAGAAATCTCAACGTGAACCAGAGCGGTGGTAGGAAAACATAAACTGTAACTGATGGATTGTGCAGTCTCTATGTGGGCAAGTCAGAGAGTTAAAAACTCCAGGGAGTTTAGTCTTTGGAGTCGCACCAACTTTTTTTTGTGAGTTTTACCTCCAGGAAATTTACCAGTTCCTCAGGGAAGACAAGAGAAAAATCCCTCCTTCTTCTAGTGGGGGCGGGGGACTTTTTTGAAACATGCCTAGATTCTGTTCTTAAAGTGTCAACAATAAATAAAGACAAAAACAAACAAACAAACAAATACATATTTTTTCAAAGGCATACCCTCAGGAGAAACTATTTTATTAGGACCTAACTTGCTGGCATTTTATCAGAGCTTAATGTATCCATAGAAGGAAAATACCAACTCCAGTACACTCTAGCCATTCTGCATCATCTAAGGGGGGAGAACACTGAGAAGCACTAATGACATTCACAGCCCAGAGGTACAAATTCACCAAAAGCTAAAACCAAACCATAGGAATATAGAACACTACCCTTCCTTTGACACCTTGTTACTACGTTACAAATCTAAGTAGAGTGATAACCATTTTAGGAAAGACTCAAAAAGAAATGTTACTGATTTAAAAAATCACTGTAACAGAAATAAAAAATGTCTTTGGTGGGTTCATTAGCAGACTGGGTATGACTAAGGAAAGAATCTCTGAGTTTGATGATATGATAATAGACACAAAACTGAGATGAAAAGAGAAAAAAGACTGAAAAAAAAATCGAAGAACAGTGGGATACCTACAGAAGATATAACATCCATATAATGGGAATACCAGTAAGAGAAGAAAAAGAAAAAGAAAAAGGAAAAGAAGCAATGTTTAAAGCCAGAATGACTGAGAATTTTCCCAATATCAGATATCAAACCATATGCAGGAAGCTCTGAAAACACTAACCAAGTTCAGTTAAAAACAAACAAACAAAAAAACCCTACACCTAGGCATATCATAAACAAACTTCAGAAAATCAGAGATAAAGAAAAATTTTTGAAAGAAACCAGAGGAAAAAAATCACTTGACCTATCAAAGAACAAAGATAAGAATTACATTTGACTTCTCCTCAGAAACAATGCAAACAAGAAGAGAATGGAGTGAAATATTTTCATATTGAAAAAAAATACCGCTAACCGAGAATTCTGCACTTTGTGTAATTATCTTTTAAAAGTAAAAAAGAGAAATGAAGACTTTCTTAGATAAAAAGAAAAATTGAGAAAATGTATTGCCAGTGGACCTGCCTTACAAAAGATGTTGTTATTCAGAGGAAGGGAAAATAATATAGGTCAGAAAAATTAATCTATATAAAAAAGGAAGAATATCAGAGAATAACTAAAATAAAAACAAATTTTTTACTTTTAATTAATAATTGTTTAAAATATTAATATCAGTAGTATATTTGAGTATGTATCATTATGTTTATATATTTGTGTTTATATATGCTTACATATAAGTGAAATGAAAGACAGAAATGAAAAATAGGAAATCAATAGACAAAATCAATGAAACCAAAACAAAATTATTTGAAAAGATCAATAAAATCAAAAAGCCTCTAGCCAACCTAAATAAGAAAAAAAGAGGTGATACAAATTCCTAATATCATAAAGGAAAGAGGGAACATCATTACAAACCATGTGAACATTAGAAGAAGAATAAAGGAATATTATGAGCAACTCTGCCCCCAAATTTGATAATCTAAATGAAATGCACCATTTCCTTGAAAGGTCCAATCTGACAAAACTCATGAAACTAGACCTAGACAATCTGAATGCATGTAATATCTATGAAAGAACTTGAAAATTAAGAATAGACTTACCATATGATCCAGCAACCCCTCTTCTAGCTACCTACCTGAAAATTTTGAAGACATTTATTTGCAAAGATATATGTACCCATATGCTTATTACAGCATTATTCTTGGTGGCCAGAACATAGAAACAATTAAACTGTTCTTTGATAGATGACTGGATAAAGAAGATGTGGCATGGATACATAATGAAATACTACTCAGCCATAACGAAGATGAAATACCACAATTTGGGACAACACGGATGGATCTTGAGAATATCATGCTAAGCAAAATAAGTCACGAATTCATATGAAAGTCAAGAATCATGAATTCACTCATACGTGGGATATAAAATTGAAAGGAACAAATGAACAAATAAGGAAAACGAGCAAACAAAAAGTCAGGCATAGACAACAGTATGGTGGTTACCAGAGGGAAGGGGTTTGGAGGAATAGGAAAGGGTAAAGGGGGTCAAATATATGGTGATGGAAAAAGATTTGAGTTGAGGTGGTAGGCACACAATGCGATATGCAGATGATGTGTCATAGCACTGTACACTTGAAATATATAATGTTATTAACCAATGTCACCCCAATACATTTAATTTAAAAATTGAACCGATACTGGATAACCTTCCAAAACAGAAAACACTGGGCTCAGATGGGTTCACTGGTAAATTCTATCAAACATTTAAGGAAGAAATTATGTCGATACTCTAAAATCCCCTCCAGAAGATAGAAGTGAAAAGAACATTTCATAAGTCATTCTATGAGGCCATTATTATCCTAACACCAAAATGAGACAAGGACATTAACAAGAAAACTACATACTAATACCTCTCATGAACATATGCATAGATGTGGAAATCCTTAATTGTTATTTATACCTTCATCATTCTCATCTTCATTGTACTTATTATAATTATACTATATTTTAATTAACCTAAATTTCAATATTCCATTAGACTTCAAGTTCCCTTTAGCCGGGAATCATATTTTATTAATCTTTCTATATGTAGTACTTAGCAGAGTATCTGGTACATAGTAGATATTTAATAACTATATGTTAAATTGAACTTTGTCAAACACAAACCATCTAGATTGGGGGAAATCCTAGGCGTTCTTAAACGAGCTTCAGGGGGTCACAAAATTCTACAACTATTAGGTGAGTATATCCTGTCTATGGAGATTGTTCCTCCTTAGTTTCCCCATTTCAATTTATGGGCTCTGAATAAAATAAAAAACGTATATCTTATGCCCATTTTAAAATTGGATTGTTTGTTTTCTTGGTGTTGAGTTGTACAAGTTCTTTGTAAATTTTGGATGTTAACTTATCGAATGTATCATCTGCCAATATTTTCTCCCAATTGGTAGACTTGTCTTTTCATTTTGGTGTTGCTTTCCTTTGCTGTGAGAAAACTTTTTAGTTTGATGTAATCCCATTTATTTTTTCTTTTGTTTCCCTTTCCCAAGGAAACACACCCATAAAACTATTGCTAAGAGTGATAACAGAGATTACTGCCTATGTTTTCTTTTAGAATTTTTATGGTTTAAGTTTTTATATTTAAGTCTTTAGCCCGTTTTGAGTTTATTCTTATACAAGGTGTAAGAAAACGGTGCAGTTTCACTTTTTACATGTGTCTGTCCAGCTTTTGCAACACTATGTATTGAAGATAATCCTCTTTACCTCCTTGTATATATTTGCCTGCTCCGTCATTATTCATTGGCAGTATAGGCAATAGTTTATTTGGGCTCTTTATTCTGTTCTTTGATCTGTGTGTGTATTTGTAAACCACTACCAGGCTCTTTTGACTACTAAAGCCTTGTAGTATTGTTTGATATCAGGTAGTGCAATCAATACCTCTAACTTTGTTCTTCTTTCTTAAGATTGTTTTGTCTATTTGGGGTCTTTAGTGGTTCCATATAAATTTTTGGATTATTCGTTCTAATTCTGTGAAATATCACGTTTGTGTTTTGATAGGGATTGCACTGAATCTGTAGATTGCTTCAGGTAGTATGGACATTTTAATGATGTTAATTATTCCTACCCATGAGAATGGGATATACTTCCATTTATTTGTATCTTTTTAAATTTCTTTCTTCAATGTCTTATAATTTTCTGAGGACAGGTTTTTAAAAAGATTTTGTTCTTGGTTAAGTTTATTTCTAGGTATTTTATTTTCTCAATGCAATTGTAAATGGGATTACTTTCCTAATTTCTCTTTCCAATAGTTCATATATATCTGATAAGAGGTTAATATCCAAAATATATAAGGAAGTCATATGACAACACCAAAAAAAAAAAAAAGAAACAAAACCTAATTCCATTAAAAATGGACAGAGGATCTGATTAAACATTTCTCCAAGGAGGATATACAGATCCTATTTTTCACATGCCAACAGACATAAGAAAGGATGCTCAACATCATTACTCATCAGGGAAATGTAAATTAAAACCACAATGAGCCCCAGCTGGCATAGCTCAGTGGATTGAGCCTCGGCCTGAGAACCAAAGGGTCGCTGGTTTGATTCCCCAATCAGGGCACATGCCTGGGTTGCGGGCCAGGTCCCCAGTAGGGGACGCGAGAGAGGCAACCACACACTGATGTTTCCCTCTTTCTCCCTCCCTTCCCCTCTGTTTAAAAATAAAATAAATAAAATCTTTAAAAATAAATAAATAAAACTACAATGAGATATTACTTCACACCTGTCAGAAGGCCATCAGTAAATCAAAAACAAGTGTCAGTGAGGAGGCAGGGAAAAGGGAACCCTTTTATATATTAATTTTGTTAACATATAAAGTTTATTAATTTATATATAAATTAATCTTCTCATATGTAAATTAATCTTTATATATATAAATTATATATATAATTAATCTTAAGGTGTAGAAGTTTCCATCTGAAATCAAGTGATAAAATGATAGCATTCTTTCTCACTAAAAATTGCTAAGAACAAAGCTGGTATACCTTATTATATTCAATATTTTATAATACTTTTCCAGATATCTAAGCTGACAAAAGAAGTCAGATAAAATGCAGTTCCTGTTTTCAGAGTATGCGTTTGATTTTAAAGGCCTCTTGTGGGTGGTTTGTCAATTTTCTTTGAAATTGAAGGGTTTATAAAGAACCAGAAGCAATGTACTTGTATAGATTTTATCCCTTATCATCACAAGAAATGAAAAAAACCCTCCCTCTTGTCTGAGCTACAAATCAGACCTGACCAAGGACTATTTCACCCTATCTGTTATGGAATTTGGGCATTTTAAAACCAAAAGAGAAACAACATTTTAAATCAATGAGAACCCATTTTTTCCTACGTCTAGGAAAAGAAATTTAAAGCTTTAAGGGAATTTTTGCCTTGGTGGTAAGTATGCCTGGTATTGTCATCAACAGAATCTGCCCATATGAGCATTATTCCAGGTTAGAAAAAAAAAAAAAGGTGACTGCTTTACAAGTACACCTCTTCTCTGTTACAGGCTATGAAGGGCATCTTCATGGAGGGTTTATGATAAAGGCCTTTGTACTGCTCAAAACTATTAACATACAACAAGAATGTTCCTTTGTAATACACATGATTGCTTTAAACACAGAATTAGAAAAAATAAGTACTCAAGGCATATTGCCTTGGCAACCTGGCATATATTCTTTAGAAGAGATCTTTAGAAAGGCTGAAATGTAACCACTACTGTCTAAAAATCTTCCCAGTATCAAATAGGATACAATTACTCTTGCTGGTTTCCAGCTAACATTCAAATTCATTTTAAATGCAGGTTCCTGTCAACTTGCCAATGTCCAAACACGCAAGCGGTCTTATGAGAACAACCTTTTGGACCAAGGACTCAGTTATTAGAGCAGGAAAAAGCTTTAAGGATCTTGATGGAGCCACTTAGACTTAAAAATAAAGCAGTGATTTGTTTTATGTGTACATGTTTATGTAGGGATATATACATGAGAATCACTTGAATAATCAGTATGTTTGTCCATTTCAAATCTGAATTTTTAAAAACAACAATTTAGAATTTTTCAATCCCTCGATTACAGGTACATTTTAAATTAATAAGTCATTGTTTAATGATAGTGTCTCAAGGTATTGTCACATACATTATTTATGAGATAAGCAATGGTTATATCCCCATTTTAAATATGAAGAGACTGAGGCTTAAAGAGGTTAAGTACCCTGACCAAGTTCAGTGAACAAATGATAGGGTTGGAGTAATTATTTATTTATTTTTTGACCGTTGATTCAAAACTCTTTGAAAACTTGAGAACTTCAAGTAATTTTCACAAGCTACAAGAAAATGTTTCCCATCGTGTTAATATTGGAGTCAGGACTTAAAACAAGACTCATTTCTTATAAAAACTGGCTTCAAAATTGCAACCCTAAAGCCACAGCCCTCCCTAAATATTCCCTTCTTCTCCTCCTACTTCTCCAGTAGTTAAATTTTGGCAAAGAATTGCTTATCCTTTTGCCAAAGAACACCCTTAAAGGCGCTGCCCACTAAGCCAAAAAACAGTGATTATTAGGGAGAAAAAAAGGGTGGTCTGTAACAAGCCCTTGAGTATGCCTGCAATAATTTTCCATAGTGCCCTTCTTGCAAGGTTTTTGAAGTGTCACTGAATTATCTGTTTCACTAGGTTCAAAGTTGAATGACGTAACAGTAAAGTGTACAGTGAAGCCCATTATACAACAAATCACACATTCGTTCACCAATGCATCTATGTATGTCTTGGTTTCCTACCATGTTCTGGGAATGTTGAACTCTATTGGTTCAAAAAGGATCAATGCTAATGTTGAGGACCAAAGAATGGTCAATGCTAATGTTTTATTGCTTAAAAAACTTTTAAGAATCTTGGAGACTAGTGTGAAACACAGGCAGCACAGTAAGGTAAGTGTTATGATTAAGGTGGAAAGATAGTGCTGTGTGGGTCTATAGAAGATGCACATGGCCCTGACTGGAATAAAGGAGGGATCCAAACATGAGGTTTTGCAGGGACAGGAATGCTTAATAAACAGTCTTGAAGGATAAATGGGCAATGAAATGATGAACGCAGAAGAGGGGAGTATAACCTGGAGGTCTATATTAACATAAAGACAAAGACAAGGACACAGTGAGAAAGCATCTGATGCACTTCCTAGACTACAGAGTGTGTACGATAACTAGAAATTGTTGCAAAGGTTAAATTTGTAGTTTCTAAATGGAATCTGTTTTTAATATGCCTTATTATTACTGAGTTGAATTTGGATATAGAAGCCATTGCAAAACATGTATGTAAGGCATACATTGCTGAAGTAATTCAGGCTTATAAATTTTTAGACACTTTAATGTTTTTAGAACTTAATAGCAACTGTCTGGTCTTTTGGATGAGATGTGTTTTTACCCTTTCAAGAATTACAGGAGAAACTGCATAAAAAATATATCTCTTTTCCTAAAAAAATAACTTTGCCTAAAATTCCTTAAAGTTAAAGGGCCACTTAAGATGGAACTAGAAAAACCTGGTTGCTAATAAACTGTTACAAATATCTAAAGTTAGAACTTTCTGAAATACTTTATTGTACTGTTCATTGCACTTTCTTAAAGAAAGGCCTTAGCTGGAACAAGTTGCTTACATTAAATAATTTTTGCAGGGATCCTGGAACAGATGGGTGTTATCAGTTAATAAATCATTATTGACAATTGAATGCAGTCTGTTACTTGACTCCGTAAAGTGGGTAGAGTGGTGATAGTGGGGAGAAGGGCTCTGGACATTTAGTTCAGCTTCTCATTCTGGCAGCCGACTCAAGAACAAACTGTAATTTGTGTGTAGAACCTTCTGTTAAATCTGCCACTGAAAGTTAAAAAAATAAATAAATAAAAAAAGGCTGCGCGTAGAGAAACCAAAGCATGGAGTAACATCTTGGGATTTCTATGGGCTACCATTATCAACTAGCCCAATAATACCACATGGAAATGCTAGGACATAAATGAAGGTTTAAAAGGGCACAAAGGGACACTTTGTTCAAAGTGTGCCATTAAGATACTATTGATAGCCATGAGATCCTGCATTCAAGAACTTTTGGAATCCTTTTTCATTAGTATTTTCCAAGTAGAAAAATTATATGATCCAGAAGACAGGGAATAGGAGACATATAACTCCTAGATAAAAAAGGAAGTATGTTGTAAGGAGAAAATATTTTAAGTTAGCAGAAGTGGATGAGTATTATAAATATGACATTGCTCTGCATAACTTTTAAAATCTAGCTTCCGTATATTGGTAAAATATATCAGGGCCTTGCCAAGCAAGAGCAAGATGTAAAACACTTCCTGAATAAAGTTGACACACACATAAAGGACATATGGGCCTCCTATATAAGGACAGATTTTCTTTTTGTTCAGAAGAAACTGGAAAAGAAAGTGCAATTAAAAAAAAACATTTCCTCATAGATGAAACTATATTGACATCCCAGAGGGCCCCAACATAAACACTCCTAATCATAACAAATGCAATACACATCGCTATTTAGGTAACATCTACTCTTCAGAAAATGTTTGGGGAAAGAAGCAAGTACTCTCATATTAAATAGAATTGATTCCACATTACTTCATTGAAATGTTTGCTTTAAAATAATAATTTTTACTTCATTAAAGGGTGATATTTTTTATATCTAGTTCTTAAGTGGCTGACAATGAATGTGTATAGAACCTTCTGTAATTAACCAAACTTCTGTTGGCTGGTTGGTTATTTAACAAGAATGTATTAAACCCCATGATATGGGTCATGAGTATGACAACATAGTTAATGAAATCTAGTCACATAGTCATCCCGGGGAAATAATAAATTAAGAGAATTCTGCAGGTCCCATACTTTGGTAGGAACTTAGTACAGGAATGCTTGGTACAACCATTTTTAAAATTTGGATGTAAAGAGTAACTCAGGGAGACTAATTCTAGGAAAAAAAAAGAAAAAAAACAGCCCCACCTCCTAAGTGTTAGACTGACCTGGGATTCATAGATGCTAGAATAACACAGAAGCATTCCAGAGAGAAGTTGCCTGGACAGGAAGTGAATGGTAATGATCAAAATAGGTACTCTGAATCAGACTGTGAGGGTAAAATGAGTCAACATGTGAAAAGAGTGCTTAGAGCAGTGGTTGACATAAAACAAATAATAAATAAATGTTCGATGTTACTGTATAGTGAAACAATTCTTTGGGCAAAATGAACACAACTAATTTTGTCTTCTGTGAAATTCTTTTTCCTTTTGGATTAGACCTATGTATTTGATTTTATTAGGATTTCATCCAGGAAAGAGACATAAAGTTTGCGCTGGGTCTTCCACTCTACAGAAAATAGCATGCAGCTCCTCACAGGTTAGACTATTCTGACCAGTTTAATTGAAATTATGGGCAGAAGTATAACACTACAGATATTTCGTAAGAAATGTTCCATTGTGCCCCGACTGGGAACAGGAAGACAGGAAATTCTAGGCAAGGAGAACTGCATGAAAAAGTGTTGAGATGCTGGAATGATTCTTTTAAGAGTATGAATGACAACTATGAGACTGATTTGAGGTATTAAAAAGAGGTTCCACTGAGGAATAAAGGAGTATAATACTAGGAATAAATTGTAAAATATTATTTTAAAGTCAGTTTGGGGGAATAGAATTTTATCCTGATGTTAAGAGCAAACTATTGAAGAATTTTAAATAAGTGATATTTTAGGAATATTGACTTTTATTTGCCTATATAGTTTATCATTAAGTAAAGGAGCTGTTTTTGCTATTTAAATTCATTTCTGTAAATGGAGAGTTTTTCAAAGAAACTAGATTAGAAATTAAAATAATGTTCAAGTGAATATCTACCTTGAAATATAAAGATTTGGACCATACGTTGAGCAATTTTTTAATAAGCGATGATCTAGGGTATATTAAATATACAGGAGAAACGGAGGTTGATTTCCAATTATACATAGGCCCACATGCATACTACACTCATTTCCCTTTGAATGCATCCCTAATGACTTATTTTGCACTATTTTTCAAAAGGAAGTATCCATAATATATGAGAAGATCTATGCCTATAATCAAAATATAATAAAAAAGAAGTATCTCATGTATAAAATTATGATAGTATAGTTAAAAAGCAATGAATTTAAATTGTCTTATTTGTTCTCCAGAAAAAAATATAAGGATCTCCTATTATTCAACCCAGGAGAGGGCAATGATCTTGATGTCACCAGGAGAAAGGATCAAATACAAATAACTAAAAACCTAAAGGAGTCAAGAAGCTGTTACATTTTTAAAGGGTATACCCTAAGCAGGAATTATTCCAACATAATCAGGTTTAAATTTTCTTTTTAAATTTTAATAACAAGTTTTCATATTAAAGATAAAGTAAAATAACCTAAATGTTAAAAACAAAATTGTGATACATTATTGACTAAAAAAATAGTTATGAAGCTAAATAATGCCTCAGATATCTAGTCAAGTAACTAAAATAACAGCAACGTTTAGTTAGCACCTGCTCTTTAATTCTGGATACTTTTCATGGGTCAGTCTAGAGGTTGCCACACATTTTAACTAAAATATAAAATGGTTACAAAATAAACGAATTTGGAGATGTAGGATTTGGAGGCAGAGCTTAGATATGGTGTCCTCAGCCTCTACGTAAACTTATTTATCATATCACACTTCATCTTTAAAAAGCTTTAAAAATATCATACTAATATACTTCTCCCTCAGACCTCCACATAACGATCTAGGAAAATGAGCCACGTTTTTCCTTTGGTTCGAGTACCTTGCTGGACCACATCCGTTTACTGGTAGGTATAGATATTCTGGCTTGTGAACTAATTTTAAAGTTTCACATTCGCTTTATGAGGTAAGTGCTGTTACCCCCATTTTATACATGAGGACATGATAAGCCCAGGTCATACTGTTACTAAATGGTATAGAACGTACATTAATCCTTAATCCACATTCTTCAGAAATCAAAGGTTTTGATGTTCTTTTTGCAATGTTATAGTAAGTTCAATGCAAAAGGCAAGGCTCTAAACAAGGTTAGAGCCTTCGCTTGCTGAATGTTTTTGTTTTTGTTTGTTTTAGTCTTAGGAATTCTCAAGAAAAGCAATGGCTCTTGGGTTGTGTATTTGATAAAAGAAACAGACTTTTTCCTTAACTTTAATTTTAAGGAAATTGAAATATCCTGAATGGCCTCTAGCTGACAGTTTACTCCAGTTGTGGGAGAGCACAAAGAAATGGATACTAACACAACAGTGTTATTTCACAGATAGAACACTATTGTGTTAGTACTAACATTTGAATTCATTTGTAAATAAATTGTATGTATTCTACAAGGAAGACATAAAACTATGACAATTATTTACAACTACTCAAATAAATTCTATATCAGAATGAGGGATAAGATAAAAAGTACAAAATGGAGTGCTCATCCTTCATCGATTTTGGGGAAACAGAAAATCACACAAAGAGAACAGAGGAAAGTCAGGTAGGGAAGCACTGTATGTGGTTTAGAATGTCAAATATAGACAAGTGGTGCTAGGTCTGTATGGGGAAAACTGATCCTTGACATCTGTTGCACATCACACACAAAAATTGTTTTGTGATAGAATAAAGAATGCAGAAAGTACTAACATGAATGAAAATTTGATAAATTGAACTTTATAAAAGTTTTTACTTCTTGTCAAAAGTCACTGTTAAGAAAATGTAGATAACAGTCTGGAAAAAATATGTATAAAACAAATATCTAATAAAAATTTACATCCTGAATATATAAAAAGTCTTACAAATAAATAATAAAATGGTAAACAACATAATTTTTATAAATGTGAAAAAATTTATAACTTTGGAAAATGAGGTTTTAACTGGACATTACATAGTTAAAGATAAAAGAACCTGCTGTAGTATACATGAATACTGTATTCAATTGCTAAATCTCTAATTTGCAGGCATTCAAGTAAAACACTTTGAAATCAGTTTACATGCACAATGGTATTCAACAAGTAAGTAAATAAATGACAGATAATGAGAGGCAGAAGGAAACTAGAGAAAAGCAAGAAAAGAAGTCTAGTATAAACCCTATGGAACTGGATTAGAGTCAAAAACATAAATATGAACTCACACTAACATATAGATTCAGCACAAAAATGAACAGATACAAAAACTATGCATATTGTGTGCATACATGGATTAATAAGCAAATACATTATCTAGTTCTGTCACTTCAAAAAGCCTAGAAACACTAGTTTAGCTTAGTGCTAATAATGGCTAACATCACTAGAAATGTCATGTGGATATCATGTATCCCCTCATGTGATGTGATGAGGAGAAATTCTGTGGTGTTCTTTCCAGCGATGCATAACTCCATTCTAGTTGTGAGAAAAATACATCAGAAAAATCTAGACTGGGAACATTCTACAGAATACCAGTATTCCTTAAGATCGTCAAAGTAAGAAGGAAAATGAGAAGACAAATTGTTACAGACTACAGGACCTGTAGTTACAGAACAAATACATATGATATATATCCTTGGATTTAATCTTGACAGAGGAAAATATACATTCATGGAAAAACTCATGAATTTGGAATAAAATCTGCAGTTTAGTTATGATGTTGGTTTCTTAATGTTTACAAATATACCATGGTAATGCTAGATATTATCAACAGAGAAAACTGGATAAGAAGTATTCGTGAGCTCTGTACTATCTTTTCAACTTTTCTGTAAATCTAAAATTATTTCAAAATAAAAAAATGTTTAAAAAAATGAGCAAAGACTTGGGTCAACACTTTATAAGAGAAGAAATATGAATAAGCATAAATACATGAAAAGATGCTCAAAATTGTTAGTCATAAGGGAAATGCAATCAAAACCACAATGAGATGTCCCTATACACTCACTGGAATGGCTAAAATAAAAAAGGTTTACAATATCAAATATTTGAGAGGATGCAGAACTTGCTCTCTTATACGTGTAAAATGGGACAGCCAATTAGAAAATTGCTTGGCAGGTTCTTACTAAAGTTAAACACTAGCATTTTTTTAATTTGAATGAAACATACATGTATCCTACGATCCAGAAATTCTACTTTTAGGTATTTACCTAAAATAAAACATATGTCCACAAAAGACTTGGATAAGATTCTTCATTGCAGCTACATTTACAATAGCAAAACTTGGAAACTGAAATGTCTATTAATAGGAAAATGGATAAACTAATTATGACATATTCATACAATGGAATACTATTTAAAAATAAAAGAAATGAGTTCCTGATACATATTACAACATGGATAACAGGGTGGTGATCGCTAAGGGGAGGGGCATAAGGGGAGTAAATCGTAATGGAAAAAAATACAATAAAGATTAAAAAAATAATAAAACATTACTTTTAGTGAAAGAAACCAGGCAAAAGTACATACTGTACATATGATTGCATCCATATGAGTTGAAGGACAGGAAAACTAATTTCTAGAGAAGAAAATCAAAATGCTGGTTGCTTCTAGGAGGGCACAGGCTGTAAATGAAACAGGGGCGCTTTCTAGGATGATGGCAGTACTCTACATCTTAATTTGGGGTACGCAGTTCTAAAAGTTTAGCAAACTATATACTTTAAGATCTGCACATGCTAATGTATAATAATTATACCTCAATTAAAAATTTTAGGTAAGGAAAAGAAAGCCTCTGACTCAATTCTTAAATTGGGTTGCTAAAACATGTTATTGGACATAATGGAACAAGAACTAGAAACACAATCAATAGAAAAGTATGACATCAGTTAACTCTCATTTAGAATAAACTATGAAAAAGTAACTATAACCTTCTCAGGATCTCATTTTTGTAATTAAACCTTCTCATTTTGTTGGTGTATTCCTCTCTGTGGCATTTCCATTACAGCATGAAGATGAAAGCAAATGATAATCTACTTCAGGATAGGGAACTGAATATTATTCTACTTGAAACTCACTCCTTCTTTGCCACATACTAAGTCCAGGGCCATACCTTGCACAAGAGAAGCTTTCAGAAGGGTATACTGAATAATTTATATTTTTAAAAGGTAAAAGACTGAATAAAAGAAAAGTCAACAGGCATACATGATAAAAGTATACCTACCTCCCCATTTGTTTTCCCTATTTCTTTAAGTGAAAACAATGCTAAAATATATTAATAATAATAGATGACAAATTTTTCAGTGAAGAGAAGATAGACTTCCTTAGAACTATAACTATGTCTAAAAAGATTTTATCCATTTCTATTACTTCCAAGAACCTTTGGTTGTAAGAATCAGATTTAACTCTAGAATATCCCTTTTGTTAAAGAAAAAAAGGACTAATTATATTCAGAAATTTGTTTGTTGTAGTGATATATTTTATCAAAATTAAATAGAATAGATAGCTCCAACAATTCCAAAGTTAGCATATGTGTCATACTTCCATTTTAATAAAAAGGAATGAGAATGTATGTGTATAAATCCTCAAGTGAAAGATGGAAGGGCTCAGTGCATTGCACATAAAGTTATGCCAAAATGCTGGTATCATTATGATCCATCTACTCTAAGCACTTTTTACTTCATGCAGACTGTTCTGTGTTTTTCTCTTACTTTCAAATGAAGTCATCCATTTGCAGAAAATAAGCACACAGAATATTCATGAGTTAAGAGATAATTTTTATCATCCCTGTAGTGTTCCTTTCTTTGGGTTGTTTATTACCAGCAGAGCTCAAGTTTATGAAAACTGATTAAATATTATTTACCAATTATAGTGATGCCAGAATTCCAAGTAAAAGTATAATAATTTTTACAATAGAAAGTATGCTTTCAGGAGTGGATCCAGAGTTTGCTATGATCCTTCCTACTGTCTTAGAAAGGATTGTGCAAATGAATGAACCTGGAAGCTTCATTAACTTAAAGGTAAATCTACCTTTGCAAGTATTTTTTAAGGAAGTGGTGGCAGTAGATCAAAGGATTTGTCTACCTAAAACTTATTTAGAAACTGTCAAACAAACTTTGGAATTTGCTTAAGCTGACTTGAAAATAAGTGGTTAATGACTCATTAATGACTCATTTTCAACTGGTCATTTGGTTGAATTAAACTACTATACTTGATTTCACTTATTCTTTTCTTTTCTCTCTCTCTTTCTCTCTCTCTTTCTTTCTTTTTCTCCTTCCTTCCTTCCTTCCTTCCTTCCTTCCTTCCTTCCTTCCTTCCTCCCTCCCTCCCTCCCTCCCTCCCTCTCTCCCTCCCTTCCTTCCTCTCTTTTTGTTGGGGGAGAGGTGGATAGTTCCTATCTGAAAGTTGCTTTTGGGTTGTAAGACACAGTGTTATTATTCTTTACTTGTAGGAGGAGCTGCTCACACAGTTTATCAATTTCCCAGGCTTCGTTCCACCAAATGTAAGCCTCGCAAATGAAAGAACACTTAGTCCTTGAGTATTAGGTCAGAAGTCTTCCATTCCCACCTCCCAGCCATTGCCACACTACAAGAAGAATTAATCACCTCCATATTACCTTTTATAACCTTTGTAGTCATCTCAATTGCATTATGTTTCTCATTTTCATTAGTTATCTGTGTATGGCCCTGACTTTACTAGAATGGGAGCTCTTTAAGAGCAAGGAAATGCCAACCTTTGAACCTAAAAGGTCTAGCTCACATTGAAGGCTTAATAAATGTTCATTGAATGAATGAATGAATGAATGAGTGAATGAGTGAATGAATGAATGCTTTAGAGGTTAGCTACTCAAAGTATGGCTCAAAGTATGGATCAGTAACATCAGCATCATCAGGAAGCTCATTAAAAATGCAAAATTTCCATAACTGTCCCAGACTACCTGAATCAGAATGTGTATTTTAATAAGATACTTAGATAATTCCTGTGCACATTAAAGTTTGAGAAATATTGTGGTTATTATTTAAGAAGAATATAACTTTATACTTCACAACAACTGTTCTTTCATTTGTTCTTCATATGTTTGGCCATGCTGGATCATCCCCATAAATATGAACATGAAAATTGAGCTGCCAATTCAGATCCAAAACTGGGATCTTGTCATATGTTTTTAAATATACAAATCCTCCAAAAGCCCAACCTCAGTTCACTGGAGACTTTGGAGATCAATATTTTTATGCTCTGGAGGCTCAAGATGGAAAATTAACACTGGAAAATGAGATACAATTAAATTTACCCAGATTGCATTTCCAGTCCAGCTTTTTAAAAGTATATGCCCATAAAATCTTGGATTGAAAATGAAAGGTTAGCTAGTTTTAATTTCATGATAGGACCATAACTAGTACATTCAATTTATAGCTCTTCTCACTTCCCTTGTTGAGCAGATTACCAATCGCCTGGACTTTTTCCAGCTCAGCTGTTAAGGAGAGTCATCTTGGTTCTATCTTAAGAGTGGCTACCTTTCAGGCACTTAGGTAATACTGAAAAGAGTTATATATTATAAATATGATCAAGCCTGGATACTTATAAACATATCCATTTGAAGAAAATACATTTCAATGCAAGTCTTAAAGAAGAATAGAAAGAGAAATTAAAGATTGCAAAGAACTGTCACCTTTGGCAGAAGCTATTAGTCATGTCACAGTGAAGAAATAATGACTGTCTTAGAGTTGCTCAGTTCTTCAAGGTGAACTTCAAAAGAATGAAGTAACTTCAAAGAAAATCACAGGAAAAAAGAGTATGCATCACAGTAGAGACTTTTCTTGGGGAATTAAGCATGTGTCTGCTTTAATCAATATGCAAGTCCAAAACATGTCAAAACTTATTTTTGCTTTTTAAAAATCATAATCTGAATTTTCATTTCAACACAAACTAAATAAGGAAATTTCTACATGATTGTAGGTATACTACCTTTGACTTCTATATAATTAAAAATAATCCAGAAATTTAGTACAAAATATTGTCACTGGGTAGAGTTTATTCTTATTACTGTGTGAATTAGTCAGAATAGGTTAGATTACACTGATAAACAAAATTAACCCATAAATCTCAGTGTCTTAATAATACAAAAAAATTTTTTTTAGATTTTATTTATTTATTTTTAGAGAGAGGAGAAGGGAGGGAGAAAGAGAGGGGGAGAGACATCAATATGTGGTTACCTCTCATGCACCTCCCACCAGGGGCCTGGCCCACAACCTAGGCACGTGCCCTGACTGGGAACTGAACTGGTGACCTTTTGGTTCACAGGCTAGTACTCAATCCACTGAGCCACACCAGCCAGGGTGAAATGTTTGCTTTTTACATGAATCTTCTACAAGTTGAGGTTTCTCCAGGCTGTTCCCTAAAAACTGAAGGGCATGAAGGGGCACTTTCCTGCCTCAGCTCACAGTCCATTGGCAAGAATGAATCACAAGACCCTGCCTAACTTCAAAGGGGCAAGAAGATGTAGTCTTCTACATGCCCTTGAGGAAGAAAGAACCAGAAACTGGTAATGTCACTAGTGTGCATGACAAGTTTGATCATATCAACAAAGGAAATTTCTGTGGAAAGGAGGTAATTAGAGGTATAATTCAGGATGAAAAGAAAGGATATACCATCATTGTCATGAATAGGATTAACTCATTTTTAGTGTAAAAACAGTCCCCAAAATGGTGTATGTGGTAATACCTTTCCCTCAACTAAGAACTTCAATGTAATATAATTGTTCATTGCAGAATTCCTGAAATGGCATTCCAAAGAATTCCAGAAACAGCATTTTTGGAAAGGGAAGAGCTGACCTGTTTACTGTTTTAGTGTTCTATTCCTCCACAGCAAGTCACCATAAATTTAATGGCTTAAAATAATAGTCATTTATCGTATCACATCTCTCTAGGTCAGAAGTCTAACATGGCATAACTGTGGTCTTCACTCAGGATCTTGCTGGGCTAAATCAAAGTGTCTGCCACAGTTGCATTTCTCATCTGAAGCCTCGAGTCTAGGCTCACTGATTGAACTCATTACCTTCTATTTCTCCTTGCAGCAATGGCAGACCAGTCCTTCTCACACTTCAAACTTCTCTTTCTCTTTTAATTTTAAGGGACCCTCTAATTACATTGGGCCTGCTCAGGAAATCTAGAATAATCTTTCTATTTTAAGGTCAGCTGATTAATAATCTTAGTTAGAAGTGCAAAGTTAACACAAACTGGTAGAGATAATGGAGATCAACACTGTGCCTAACACACTGTAACAGGAATCTGTATCTCTGATATTTTTGTTTTATATGTAAGGATTTTGCTTCTTTAATTGGTTATCACAAACCAGGCATATTTGCAATAGCGATGGGTTGGATTGAGTGGCAAGTAAGAAATAAAAGATATTAAAAAAACATATAATTTAGAAATGAGGGAAAATGAAGACAAAGAATAGGGACTAAGTACAGCTAAGCGTAGACACAAGAAAGGAGAACAAAAGAAGTGAGGGATGTGTGACTGGAAGTGTGGAGGAGACAAGGTTGATGCCGGCAATCAGTGGAGAGATTTTATAATGGGGTTGTAATACCTGTTGTTAGCAGCAAAGAGAATGTTATCATTGACTGTGGTGATTCAGGTATTAAGAAGCTTAAATATGGTGATAATATTACGGTTCCCTTCTATATAAATAAATTATAATAAATAGTTATGTTTTTCTGCATAAAAGTATAGTAACAACTGAAAAAGACAATATGTATATGAGTGGTTAGTGCACAGTCAGCTCCCAAAAGAAAGAGTTAATGGACAGAAAGAAGTCCAATTATTTAAAAAAACAAAAAACAACAACAAAAAAAACCCTAATTCTCTGGAGAAGTCTCTGTTCAGGTCCTTTACCCATTTGTTTTCATTTTTTATTTTTTATTAAAGGTTTTATTTATTTTATTTTTAGACAGAGGGGAAGGGAGGAAGAAAGAGAGGGAGAGAAACATCACTGCGTGGTTGTCTCTCATGTGCCCCCTACCGGGAACCTGGTCCACAACCCAGGCATGTGCCCTGACTGGGGAATCGAACTGCGACCCTTCGGTTTGCACGCCAACACTCAATCCACTGAGCTACACCAGCCAGGGCCCTTTGCTCATTTTTTTTAATGGGTTATTAGTTTTCGAGGGGTTAAGTTTTGTAAGTTCTTTTTAAGTTTTGGATATTAACCCGTTGTCAGATGTATCGGTGACTATGTTCTCCTATTCTGTGGGTTGTCTTTGAATTATATTGATGATTTCCTTTGCTGTGCAGAAGCTTTTTAATTTGATGTAGTCCCATTTATTTATTTTTTCTTTTGTTTTGCTTGCCTGAGGAGATATATCCAATAAAATATTGCTATGAGTATGGTCCGAGATTTTGCTGCCTATGTTTTGTTCTAGAATTTTCATGCTTTCAGCTCTAATGTTCATATTTAATCCATTTTTAGTTTATTGTGAGTGGTGTAAAAAGGTGGTTTAGTTACATTTTTTTTGCACGTATCTGTCCAATTTTCCCAACACTATATATGGAATAAACTGTCTTTAATCCATTGTATCTGCTTGCTTCCTCTGTCGAATATTAACTGACTATAAAGGTGTGGGTTTATTTCTGGGTTCTCTATTCTGTTCTATTGATCTATGTGTCTGTTTTTATGCCAGTAGCCTAATAGACATATGAAAAGATGCTCAACATCACTAATCATCAGAGAAATGCAAATTAAAACCACAATGAAATACCTCACACCTGATAGCATGGCTACTATCAATAAATCAACAAACAATGAGTGCTGGTGAGAATTGGCAAAAGGGCAAGGTTTTAGAACAGTTGGTGGGCATGCAGACTGGTGCGGCCACTGTGGAAAGCAGTATGGAGATACCTCAAAAAATTAAAAATGGATCTGCCTTTTGACCCAGTGATCCCACTTCTGAGAACATATCCAAAGAAACCTGAACACAATTCAAAAGAACATAAGCACACCTATGTTCACTGCAGCATTATTAACAATTGCCAAGATATAGAAGCAGCCCAAGTGTCCGTCAGTAGATGAGTGGAAAAAACAACTATGGGACATTTACATAATGGAATACTGCTTGTCCACGAAAAAGAAAATTTTACCCTTTGTGACAGTATGGAAAGGCCTGGAGAATATTATGCTAGATGAAATAAGTCAATAAGAGAAAGGCAAGTACTGTATGATTTTACTCATATGTGGAATATAATGAATAAACTGAACTAACAGGTTCAGTTTATCTATCTGAGAGATAGACTCAGAGATAGAGAGCAGGATGACAGCTAGTGGGTGGGGGAGTTAGGGATGGAGAGATTGAGCAAAAATGAAAAAGGGCTCTTGGGTATGGACGACAGTGTGGTCATTGTGGTGGAGAGGGAGCTATAAGAGAACTAAATGGTAATGGGAAAAAAACAACAAAAATAAGTATACACTAAATGTAAAAATACCTGATTCTCTTTAGCTCATATCAAATCAATAAATAGGACTATGCAGAATGTCTCCTAAAACTAACTGGTTATTGCATTCTGTTAATCATACATATGAACTTCTTCCTGCCCATTCTCTGGTTAGGATTCTCATATCTCAGAAATAAACCAAAAGAAAAGTGGCAGAGAAAACAGGAAAAGTAAGAGACATGATGGCTATTTTCCAGTGTTTAGAAGAAAACTAATGTTACCTCAAGAAAAAAAAAAGCAAGGAAGAAGATATTTTATGTTTAAAAACATTTGAAGCAGGCTGAGTTAAGCCAAGTTAACAAGTTATGCTGGACTGTTCAGAAAGTTTAACCTGAAGACTTTCCAAACATATGTAACTGGGGAAATTTCTTTTAATCCAGGCTGTGGCAGAGATGGTTAGCTGTCCAACAAAGTTGTGCTGTCTTTTCCACAGTAGAAAGTGGAAGCTGGGAACCGCTCCCAGCTGAGCAGTATATGCCCTGGCTGCCCTGGCATCCAGGTATGGCCACAAGGCTGTTTCGTGCCAACGGGATGTAAGGGGAAATCATGTGAATAACTTCCTGAAGCAAGGCTTTTAAGAAATGGGCATTCCTTCTCCGTGATCTTTTACCTCTCTGTGAGCTGATCGAGAGGGCAATGGCAGATGCTCAAGATGAAAGGAGCCCCTGTTTTTGTGTCTGTGTGGAAGTAAGTTCTCAGTGACCAGAATACATATATTTTTGAGCAGTGATTTTTGTCCCCCAGGAGATATTTGCCAATGTTTACAAATATTTTTGGTTATCACAGCTGAGGACGGGGTTGTGCTGGTATCAATGGCTAGAGGCCAGGAATGCTGCCCTTACTCTACAATGTACAGAATAGCCCCCAAACAACAAAGGACTGTCTAGTCCAAGATGTCAATAGCGCCCAGGTTGAGAAATTCTTTACTAGACAGTTGAGAGAAATGTATATTTCAATTGTGTCAAGTCCCTGAAATCTCAGGGTTCACCACGGTAGCAGCTGTTATATTAAGCTCTGTGTAGTGTCTCCCGGGGCTAGTGTTCCAAAGGCCATACTTCAGGAAAATCAGACTACATAATCGATACTGTAAATATGAAGATAATACATTGCATTGGCTGCCAAAGCATGCCAGCTCTACCTTCAGAGAATTTCTGAAATTTGACCCAATCTCTCTGTTCTCATTGGTGATATCTTACTCACACATACACATTCTCCTTCCTGGTCTATTATATTCGTTTCCTAAATGGTCTCTTTGTCCTTCATTGCTTTGGTTATTGTCACAAGGTTCTGTCTCTAAGTCCTCTGTACTGGCGTGAGAGACAGCCTAAGGTAGGAAAAGCTTGGATTTGAGAATTAAAAATACATTTTAAATCTTAGTCTTGATATTTCCTAAAATTATAATTTTGGAAAAATTACTAAGTACACATTTTTGAGTTTTACCTTATCTGCAGATAGATATAATGAAGAACTTGTTTCTTTTTTAGACAGTATAATATTTGGAACATGATAAGTATAAATTTAAATCATAACAAATTATTAGGGAAAAAGAAATAATACATTGCCCCAGGATCAGTGAACTATTTGCTGTTCCTTTCTTTCTAGGTGGGTCTTTGCTTAACCTTCAATATGTTTTACCTTCAATGTGGATGGTGGAAAATTCCTAAGATTGTTTAAGTTCTGTCTTTCTACCCAAAGTTACATACCTGATCCTGCACAGAACACTCAGACTTATGGCGAGTTTTGTTTTTTTTGACATAACCTGATGTATGGTCAACCAATTTTGGGTTTCTTTTGGTAGTCAGTCAATCTTGGTTTAAAGTTGCTCCTTTGTGTTTTGTACTATAACTAGGTTCTTATTTTTAGTCATTCATTTACAATAAATTTATATTCTAAAAAGTTAGGGAAAAAAACCAAGAAAATCTAGGCAGAATTCACATTGTTCCTCTTTTCTGGAACTCCTTCATGTCCAAATTCTACCACTCTACCATATGCCTTGCTTTTACCCTGAAAGCTTCCCTGAGGCATCTGCTAAAAATAATCTCCCTAGTCAGTATCTCTCTTTATTTGCTCATTCAGGTGTTCATTCATTCCATTGATTTATTCATTCCACAGATATTCATTAAGCACCAAGCTCCATGCTGAGAATCATTACCTTATGCCTTGAACTTAGGTTATGTCTTCTCTTATCTCTACTATTAGATGAAATACCTTAATGAAGTAGAACCACAAATTACTGATATGCAGCATCCGGCACAAATAACACCCCTTTTTCATTACAAAATCTTTTATTACAGAATCCTAAGCATGTAATTCTGTAACATAACAATATCACACTCAAGTGTACCATATGACATTTTAGGTGAATTTTAGGTTCAAATTAAAACTATAAATTATTACACTCATATGATTACCCTACCCACCACACTCAAGCAGGTGTTATTTTTGCTGGACCCTGTACTGTATATATACATATAGTGCCTAGACACATGGTACCATGCTTTGCTGTGTATAATATCCTCTCATGTATAATGTGCACCCACATTTTTTGGCCCAAGCTTTCAGGAAAAAAAACCTTTCGTTTTAATTCTTTAATTCAGTTATTTATTTATTTATATTTAGAAACAAAACCAATGATCGATCATATTCCAGTGTATCATTTTGCATATGGATATCATTTTTGCTTTCTAGAGTTACATTTTTAATGCATAAGCATAAATAAAAGAATTAAAAACATTTATATAGATATAGAATTAGTACTATGGAAAAATAATGTGCATCCTTACTTTTCACTCAAAAAGTTGGGCAAAAAATTGCACATTATACATGGCAAAATACCATAAGTGCTTAGTAAATAGCTCTAATACTTACTGCTTCACACAAAGGCTAGAGATTATTACTGTTCTTTACCATATGTTTTCTAAATACCTCACTGACTCCAAGGAGAAGATTCACAAATTAAACACATATGCAAAAACTTAATTCTATTGGTTTCTAAGTCTCAGCTGTGATGCTAACAAACTCAATTAAAAATTAAGATAGAGATGCATAAAACAAAACCATAACCGGGGCAACGCTAATCTAAATGAGTATACTTAGGGAATAATACCCATCTTCTGACACATCTGACAATTACACACTTAAGAAGTTTTGATAATGAACGGGGAATAAAAGCCCAATAATGTATAAAAATTACATTCCCTAAATTAGTTTACAGGATTGAGAATACTGGCTGTTTACATTATGAAGAATTTATATTAGCTAAAACAGCATCACATGCAGTCTCTTAAGCATCCTGATTATGAGGAATAAACAAACAAGTCAAAAGGCCTCTATCTACAACCATTCAAATTTAATAGTAAGAAGCAAATATTCCCAATTAATGCTACTTTTTGAGTATTGTCCCAATTTTTCCTCCATTGCTCTCCACTGCCCCGCTCCCCCCACAGTCAGTCCCCACCCTGTTGTTTCATGTCCATGGGTCATTTGAAGATGTTTCTTAACTAGCCGCATCCCTTTCTTTCCACCCTTAATCCCCTGCTCCCTCCTGGCTGGTCACTGTCAGTTTTTGTAAGCTGTTGAATAGCAAAGTTTCTTTAAGTTTCCTCCAGGCCATTTTTATCAAAAGTTTTATTATGTATAGCTATTGAGTTTGATGCTCATAAGCTGCATTTAATTAAACTTCTTTTACATGTCAGATCCTGTTATTGCTAAGAAGATCCCTTTCAAGTTTTCCAAGGAATATCAGAGAATATTTTCTTTTAAGAGAATTGGGAGTTGGGGGTTAGCATAATCATTTGAAAGCAGGAAATCTCTCTTTACATTTGCTTATCCTAATAACTAGTGCCGCAATTGCCTCATGTTAGAAACTTAGCAAATGATTGCTGAGTAAATGAATGGTGTATAAATTTGGCTCACTTTAAAATTAAAATATATAGAAAATAATCATGTCCATTACTTTTAAATTTTTCTAAGCATTTACAGTTATTATGCTGCTAATATTAAAAAATAGCTAAAGGACTAAAGGTAACAATATTAGAATATTCATGATATGTTAATATTATTAACATTTTTACATGTTAATAATATTATTTTGTTAATAATAATGGTTTGTATGTATTACAAAAATTTTTAAGTACTGATATTTATAATATATTAATTTGTAACAACATTTCTCAGAGACACTTTTCAGTTTTGTCACACAACTATAATTTAGAATTTAACTATAATTCATATCACAAGAAATACATAAATAAGAGGAAAGGTGTATTAAGCACCAAATTTCCCTTCCTTGGATATTGAGTAACAACAACAATAATAAAAACCAAAATCTCTTCTATTAAAATTTATAAAATACTTTTCATATATATTATCTAATCTTATCTCACCATAGCTTTAGGGGATGGGTATCAATATTCTAGTCCTACAGCCGAAGAACCTGAGGCCCAACCAGACAGATCAGTGGACATGTACAAAGTCATACATTGTGGTATCTACCTACCTCACTGATCAATTTATAGAAATCCACTCTAGACCTTAAAAATGGATGCAGAGACATATGTGTAAAACTAATTAAAGGACTATTAAAAAATCTTTCCTAATTTCTACTAATGGGATAGATACTGAGAGCAGAGCACCAATTTAGTGAAATTCCAAATGAACAAAAAAGGTGATAAAATCCTTGGCTAATGCATGGCACAGTGAAGACACTAATGAGTTTAATGCTTGTATACAGTTTGTGAATCTCGTCATGTCTGTGTAATGGGAACCCTCAGCATGTCTCTCTGCTGTCACACCTTCCTCCACTGAGGCAGGAGTACAGCTGGGTGAGAGTCCTGGATGTGAGAAATGTTGTAGCACCTCTTTTTATTTAGCTCCCAAATAATACTAAGGTAAGTATTCTAAGATGGGGTGTCAACAGAAAATGTCAGGTTTCATTGTAATAATGGGACATTTGACCCAGTAATGAGGAGGGATTCAGTGGTGGTCAAACCAAAAAGCACCATGGAATTGAATGAAATGTTATTGTCCTGGATAAGATATTTCTTGAGATAAAATATAGCATGGAATAATTAATGTGCTTTTCTGAGTTGATAAACCTAAACAACGTGATTTCTCTAGATTTTAACTTCTCTTAAGATATATCCCAGTTATGCATGGGTGGGCCGGGGTCAGTCCCCCACAGAGCCTCCTGCTCTTGCCCCAGCCTTTGGGGGCACACAGGTCTTTTTCCTAAGAATAGTTCATTGAGAAAAGATTAAAAACTTTTCATCATACATATAAAAAGAAACCTGTCCTCTCTTCTACCCTTCTACCCCTTCACTGATACACACTCTAATAGCAGCCCACCAAGAAGGCCGGGTGGAAGGAGAATTATTTCCTCCCATCTTCACAGAGGCCCGTCTTTCTACTCAAGGGTCAGGGTCTGGGCCCCTAGGTCAATGGCAGGAAAAAGTGGAGGATGGAAGACAGAGGGCTTCCCCACACACGTAATACCAATCCACCCAACTCCTCCTCCTCTGCTTCCCAGACACAGTTGGCTTTATTTTAATAGAAAGATTACGAAGACTTTGAGGAAGGATGTCACAGAGAGCTCTGATCTAGCCTAGAGGAAGTTGAGAGTGGGTAACTCCTGATACCTGAGAGGTGCATGTGTTTAGCCAGGAATAAGGGTGTTGCCAGGAGGAAGACTGAAGTAGGCAGCCAAGAGTCAGGCAACACCACTGAAGACAGTTGACCCTGGGCTACCCCTATCTCACTGACAAAACTGACAAAGTTCCTAAATTCTTAAGAGGCTGTTTGCTCTTTCATTGTCTACCTCACATTTTTGTTAGAAATTCATGGGTAAAATAATAAATAAGAAAATCAGAATCAAGGATCAATGGCTTTGCAACTGTGTATATCATGTCCTAGGAACAGGCTGGGGCTAATCATGATAATAATGAGCGCTAATACATATTCTTGTACACCTGTTACTATGTACCAGGCACATTTATTCATGCCTTACATGTATTATGATATTCTCAAATGTCCTTATGAGATAGGTACTACTATTGCCCCCATCTCATAGATGAGGAAACTAGGCATGGCTCCAGGTCATTCAGGCCGCAGAAACAGAACTCAAACCCTAGCGTGGTAGTTGGGCCAATGCTTTTAACCCCTGTGCCATGCTACACCTTTGCCACCTGCTCTGCATCTCCCGCCACTCCTCACCCTGCAGACCTTACTCTTGCTCCACCAGCTAGAAACAGCTGACTGAACCGCTGAGCTTTTTAGTCCTTCTGAATCTTTCTTTACACACAATTGTCTCTCCCCATGGATTCCCCTTTCCCAAATTTCATCTTTCTCAGGGTCTCCTTCCTATACTTTAAGGTTCAGTTTGCCAAAAACATTTGCCTCCCTTGAACTAAAAAATGTTAATTACCCACTTGCCTGTGTCCCACTGAACTTCTTATTCCCTCTTCATAGTTATTATACTGAGTTTCATTTGTCTGTTTACTTATCTCTATCATCTACAAGCCTAAGGCCTCCTTGAAGACATGGACTCTGTACTTAGTTTCTCCTTGATGCTCCATTGTGTAATGTCTCAAACATAGTAAATGTACTTAATGAATGTTTCTGTGACACATGAATGAATTAATAACAATATATGGATAGTACTGAAGAGCTTATTATGTGATTTTTATGCATACTCTTACTTATCTATACATAGATACATACATACATATAACAGACATATTTACAAACTGTGAAGCAGCAATCATTAGCCTCATTTAACAACTTAGAAGAAAGCTAGATTAAGAAAAATTGGTCTCAGTTCCTCCAACTTTAAATCTCTCTCTGGAGAACTAGAGAGGACAATTTTTCCCAACACCAGAATAGTCTTCTGTCAGGATTTTCAATTGTACCAACTGACTTGTCTGTTTTTATGCAAGATACTCTTGTGTTGACCATTCCATGAAAATATGATTTGGGCAGTCCTCTTCTTTGGTAGGCTGTTTTGTCATCAGCTCTGTGGTACTGTGATGGGACACACACAGTGATGGGTCTTCCAAGTCCACATTCCTCTCTGCCATGTTCTTTCCCCCATGTATGTGCCTTATAGGATGAAGTCTCTAATTTTCATCTTTATGTTTCCCCTAGCATTACTCACAGTCTTTTGCACTGAGGCAGAGAGGTGTGCTCCAAACTACAATTGTTAAATAAATATATGAGCTTCAGCACTATCTTTGAATAGTTTATTTGTTGATCAATTTTTACTTAAAATTTTAAGACTTCTAACTAGGATACTGAACATTTTAAAGCCTCTTAACAGAAATATTTTTGTGTTATGATGTTACAAAGGATAGTATTTACTTAATTTTTGTTTATTGGTTTTGACTTGTCTGGGACAACAGATAACAGGTTCTCCAATTCAGCTTTCATGAGTCACCTGCTAGCATGACTGTTGATGCACACTCAGCTAGCTTAAACAGGCACCTCTGAAACCAGGCAAAATATTTTAAGAAAGTTAATTCATCTATAAAGGACGAGCTTAATACATTGTATTTTAATTCAGGAATAGAAGTGTCATATAAATCCATAACCATGTGAAGGTAGGTCAAACACAGACTTTGTAGCCCAAAAGGGTTTTAAACCCCATGTGGGGCAATGTAAAATCAATCAGAAATACTACTCCCAACAGCATAAATACTCTGATATGTATAAAATAACTCTCTATATAACGGACCAAAAATGGAAATAGAGTCAGGAGTGACTCAATTTACTTTATTATTTTATGCATCAAAAATAAATAAAACAAAACCAATTCAAGTCAGGCAGCCTGATAAATCTTGGGGAAAATATAAATTCCAAAATGTGGGTCCCATCGCCTCAGGGACTTACAGATATATAGCCAAATGTAACGTGATATGTGCTACAACAGAGTCAAGTTTAAAGTTTGTTGGAACACGGAGAAGGGTGCACTTAAAACAAGGAGTGGGAAGCCTTCACGGAGGAGGTGGTACTACAGGAGGCTCTGCTGTAAAGGTGAATCAATTATTTTCGGATGGAGATAAAAGGAATGCCAGGGCAAAAACATGCAGGTAAGAAAAGGTCATGGAGTCCTTGTAAAAATAAATTCTATGTGACTCGAGGGAGTGAGGCCTAGGAAGAGTGACACACAGTAGAAAGGGATAGAAAGGAAGCCAGGCATGGGAGAAGATACCTCTAAGGTCATGAGGGTCATAGAAAATGCTAGAGAATTGAACACACTCATGTTTCTGTTTCCATTGAGACATTTATCTGCTACTGTCACAGCACCTGTAACAATTTATAGTTATTTGATCAAAATAGTTTTATCTTCTTCTATTAAACTATAAACTGCTTAAGGGCAGAAGCCATCTCATATATCAAATTATTCCCGACAGCTAGCTCTGTGCCAGGGAGAGTTGGTGTTTTAAAAAAATGTATGTTGAATGAATAAATGTATAGCTCCCCACACCACAAAATCTGGACTCAAAGGTTTGGATCTATAGTGCTATGTAGGAAGATTATAAAATCTTGTGTTCATTTTAATTAAAACCAATATGAAAAACTATTGCATGATTGCTGTTCTCTAAGTATCTGATTCATTTCCTGGTGCCTCACTGATATGATGGGCTTTCTCCTTCTTCTAATGCCTGTTTTGACTATCACCTTCTTACTTGACCTCCAGCCTCTACTGAACGTGCCTATTTTAGGAATATTTTCCAGAATTCTTCTATTGCTTTTTTTAGTCAGACCCAATCATACTTGTTTTAATTGCATTGGTCATAGACTTATTATGATTCAAAGCAATTTAAGGACTAATTATTTTCATCTCATTAGCCCTTGACACATTCATTTTGAACCTCATTGGCACTTATTTAATTGGTGCTTCTTAACCACAGCTCAATTGTTGGTTATTACCTGTAGGGAACCAAACATTAATCAGAGTTTTACTTTTAACTATGAATTGCTAATTTTATGTAGTTCCCAGAGTCTGGGCCAAGTGATCTTCAAAAGTGAAGCCTGTATGATTCTAATATAATGCTTACATGCATTATAATCCAGTATGATACATGAAAGAAAAGGGGGTTGTTGAACAACAGAGGTTTAAAACACTCATCATCTAAAAATATATAATTTTATGAGGGCAAAATTATAATTCAGAAATACAAGGAATGAAACAACTGTCTTTCAGTATCCAAGAGAAAAACCCTAAAGCCTACTACTACTTACGCTATTCCTATATCTACTGCTTGTGATGAAATCACCTGGCTAGTATAGTACGCAGTACAGCAAGTGGGCTCCGGAAACAGACCACCTGGGTTCAACTCCTGGGTTTACAAGCTGTGACCTTTGTGTATATTTTAAAACTTTTTGGGACTCCATTTCCTCATGTGTTAAATGAGGATCACAATCGTGTCTCCATTGTAAAATTGTGGTGAGGATCAAATGAATTATCCAAGGGGATAAAAATTGTGTTGTAAAATTCCTGGTTTATCATATACACTCTGTAGATTCTGAGGATTTTAATTATACCCTGGTATGCACTCACGTACCTGAGACAAAATGATAAAGTGTTATCAAGAAGGTACAGATAAAACTCTCTGACCATACTGTCTTTTGAATTACTTTTTAATGGAAAAGTTATAAACCAAAGAAAGAAGAAAATGACACTGGCAGGTATCCCTGTAATGAAAAAGAGGAAACACAGAGAAAGAAAATCAATGGAGGATTTAAAATGTTCTTTTTGCTTGGGTGTCTAATTTCCTGCTTCCAAATTTTTTCAATATCATAGTATAACTATTTGTAATAATGAGATGATACCTTATTTCTCTTAATCCACATGACCCAAGTGGTTCAGGGAAATAGAAGTCAATGGTGTCAATACCTTGACTGATATTTTAATTAAATCTCAGCGAGCAACAAGGTTTCCACAGTAGATGTAGCATTGTGATATAGAACATAAGAAAGAGAGGGCAAGCAGGGGATTGGTCAAAAAAAAGTGAAGGGGTTTAAGAAGCACAAATTGCCAGTTAAAAAATGTCACAGGGATGTCAAGTACAGCATAGGGACTATAGTCAATACACTGTAATGACTATTTAGAGTGAAAGATGGTTACTAGACTTATTGTGTTGATCGCTTCATAAGGTATATAAACTGTAATACACTTGAAACTAATATAATATTGTAAGTCAACTATAAATAAAAAAATAAACAAAAAAGAAAATAAATGAAGAAGAACAAAGAAATGGAAAGTAGATATTCTCTGAGGGAACACTTATGTGGCCTGGAGCATTTCCCGTGTTGCTTTGCTGAGGCTGCAGGAAGGCTTAAGTGGCCCAGAGACAAAGGGAACTAGGTAAGTATTTAGCATATGAGAGTATTCCCAAATGTAAACTGCTCTAAGGCACTATAAAATAGAGGTTTAGAGCAGCGCTTCTCTAATTTTGATATGCATTTTGACATGCATTAAAATTCAGCTTCAGTAGGTCTGGGGTGGGTCTAAGAGTCTGTATTTTTAACAAGCTGTCCACTGATGCTGATACTGCAGGTCTAAGGAGGCCCCTTTTGAGTAGCAAGGATATCATCTTTTTGGCCATTTGGCTAAGATCAAGTGCAAGGATACAGAGCATAGATCCTGCTTGGGTTTGAGTGCTCACTTATTCGCTTACCAGCTACATGACCTTGGTCACATTACAAGAGTTAATTTCTCTTTGTGTCAGTTTTCTTTTTAGTGTAATAGAAGGATGATAGTAGTATCTAACTAAAATAGTTGGTGTGAAGACTAAATTAATTAATGTATATATGCAAAGCATATAAAACAGCAACCAGTAGTGAGCAAGCCCTCAATAAATATAAAAATTTTTAAAGAATAAGGGTTTCTCATTATAAATATTTAGCCAGTCATCAGAGATGAACGTCTCACAACTTTAATTGAGTTTAATTCACCACAATAATTTATTTTAAGCCATTAATGTCAACAATCACATTAATCTCCACATCTGAAGCTTGGCATGTTGTAATTTTTAAAGTCACTGAACTTAAAAAAGAAGCTAATTAACAGTTCTCTTGGCAGTAGCCAAACTCAGTGGCATGAACCCGTCATAATATGATAAAATAAACTCCTTCAGCTACTTTTTTCATGGAGAATGCAGAATAAGAATTTAAATAGTTTTATGAATAACTAAAATATGTCTGCTAGAAGTTCACAGCATTATGGATAGTTTGTTTTCTTCCCCCTTTGTATTAATCTCTTTCACAGCTGGAATTATTCTCTTTGTTCATTGTCTGTCTCCCTCATATGAGCTTTAACTCCAAGAGGGAGGGACAATGTTTATCTTATTCACTACTATATCTCAGCAGCCAGCTAGCTACTTGATATTTGATATACTATTGATAAATAAGTGCTTACAAAAATATGAAAAATAGTTGGATATATACCTCAGGCTTATATTTTATTCATTTATTCAAGAATGCATTGGTTGTCTGTGATTTTTTTTTTCTGGTTATGTTTGAGGTGCTGGAGATTCAGAAATGAAAAACCCATAGTCTGTTTGTTCAAAGAGGTCATGGTCTAGCTGGGGGCATGCATGTGAGCAATGACTAAATATAAGATCAACCCCAGAAGGGTAGGGAATGGGTAAAGACAGTGCTCATAGACTAGAGGTAGGAGAAGGATGGAGCATTCCAATGAAAGGAAAATACCATGCAATTTTACAGAAGTGTGACAGACAAATGAGAAACTTTAGATATAATGGGTACTGAGGAGGATGGATAGTCCCGGAAATGAATAATAGAGACAAAGGTGAGGTCCAGATCATAGAGGACAACATATGTGTCTTCTAATCTATAGCAGGTGTGAGTTATAGTGGGAGGATGAGAGCTTTAAAGATAAAAAACTAAAAGAATAAGCTTCCTTGTGAGGAGTGTTAATAATAATATACAAAGAGTGATTGAAGTACAGACTGTTAACTGTCTCTGAATACCTATTCTATCCTTAAAAATTTCACCCATCTAAACAATGAAATACTCTAGCCTCAATCAACAAACAAGGTATAGTCACGCGACTATTTTTAGTCAATGAACAAGTTCATTCTTGTGCATAATCTGAAAGTATTCTTAAAAGTGGAGAGCACTCTTTTCCTAATGTCCTTTCCTGTTGCCTACAATGTGATGTAGTGTTTGGAGCCATGGCAGTGTTTGAAGCATGAGGTTATTGAGAAACAGGGATCTTTGTGCCAGAATGCTATAACAGTTAAGATAGGATGACTGTAGGTCCCTTAAACTGTACAGCACCATGCCATCCATGGATTACCTAGCTTTTCAACATCATTTATGTGAGAGAAAAATAAATTTTCCCACTGATTCTGCTGCTCTTATTTTGGGATTTATATGCCATTTATCCTAATTCTCAAGTGTTACAAGTGTAGAAATAAGAAGGATGAGACATTTAAAGTACTTACTGAAGAAAAGGAAGGAGATTATTAGGAAACAGGATATCAAAGAGAGGCCAGAATGTATGTGGAAATCAACAAGAATACAGTGTGTTCAGAAACTAGAAGAACTTCTGAGTAGTGGAAACACAGGGTATATTGTGGGAAAGAGCTAGAATGGAGAGAATGGAGAAGAGATAACAGGTACCAGTAAAAAAACCTTAAATATCATACTAAAGAATTTAGATATTATGAAGCAATTCAGGACTATTAGAGGTTTTTAGGTAGTTAGTTATGGGTCTGTATGGTTTTTAGAATAATTCAGGGAGCTAGGTGAACTACAGGAAGGAAAAGCAATAAACAAGTAGACAAATGTGGAGGCAATTGCTGGAATCCTGGCAAGTAAAGAGCCCTGGACTAAGGGCCTTGACAATGAGGAAGATGAAAGGAAAGAGATATTTAGCAAACATACTATGTAAGAATTAGTAATGCATGTATATGACACATAGTGAAGTCAGGGTGACTCCTAGAAATGCGAAATGGCTTGGACACTTGAGTTAATGGTAATTTTGTTCATCAAGACAGAATGAAGAAGAAAGAAAGAAAAATAATAACAAAATACAAGTTAAAGTCAGGTTTTGTGAAATAGGGAGGGGAAAATACAAAAGAAAAATAGTAACAGCAAAATATGTTTTTTTGCATGTCTGACTCTTTTTTGTGTTCCTGTTACAAGTTAAATATCACTTTGTCCAAGAGTCCTTCTCTATATCTGCTTTGTAAAGAAACCATTGCCCTTCGCACTCCATCTATCACATCATTTGGCTTTATTTCTTTCTGAGCACTTATTATTCCATAGCTTCATTTTTGGTTATTTTGTATTTGTCTAGAATGTAAGCTACATAAAAGAGGTAATTTTGTTTTGGTCCCGATAAATGAACTCAAGTGAGCCTGACTTTTCAGTAGGCACTCAAAAACTTTTGTTATATGAATGAATCACAGTATGTAACAGCAGTGTGGAACTCAGAGATCATAAATAAAAATTTAAAAATTGAAGGGACCAAAGCCATCACATAGGAGAGCTCCCCAATCCAATGGATGACAGAGAAGCTGAGCTCCAGCAAGTTTTGTGAAGACTTTCCCTGTAAGGCACAGCCAATTGTTTGGGAGAAGTCAGAAGATCTGAGTTCAAGCCCAACTTGCAATTTACTAATGACAAAAGAATCATGAACTTCATGACCTCAAAGCATTTTTCAGTTTCCTTAGCTATAAAAAAGATTGCTTCCTTCATGAATATTTTGAGAATTAAATAATATACATGAAAATATGTTGTATAGGACTTTCACTCAAGAATTCCCAAATCATTCATTCTCAAATTCTAAGTATTATTTATTACATACAATGACATCACTAATACCCCTTCTAATATCTTTTCCCAGCTTGAGTTTTAACTTACATAACAATATCACAAATATCCTCTGTTTACCACATTCTGGAACAATTTCCTCTCTTTGTAGCTCTCTGAGCTTTTATTAATGGGGTGTATAAATAACACCACCATATTTGACCTTAGCTGCTTTTGTGTCTTCCTCAGTCTATTAAGTGAGTAACACAGCAAATTAAATTTTATTGCAACTACTGAGAGGCAGAGCAGCACAGTACTTCTATATGCATGCTCCGCACTACTTATGGTGTGACCTTGGACAGCTAAGATCTCTTTTTTGCCTAAGATTCCTCACTTCTAAAGTGAAGGAAACAGTATACTTCTCAGGGTATTGTGGGGATTGCCTCAATTAATACATGTAAAGAATTTTTAATAGTTCATAGGCAATATCAATAGTTTAAAAATTTAGCTATTTTTATTCTTTCTATTTATTAAACCATGTATGAAATGGCTCAGATCATTCTCTTGTTGGTACTAGGACATATTTCCAGTTTTCATCATTTTATCAGATAAAAAACTAGGGCTTGGAAAATTTAAGTTCACATAGCAATAAAGTGGCAGCGTTGATATTCCAGTTCAAGATCCACTTCTGTTGGACACCAAGTCCATGCCTTTGGCCACGTCAACGTCATGTTCCATTTTACAGGAACATTTTACAAGATCATTTTGCTCTGAAAGCAGACATTTATTAAATAAAGTTGCCATCAAATAAGCTTGAATTAAATATACTTTTGACCAGTGTACTTCTTAAAATAAGAGCAATAGGCATTAAGAGAAAGAAAAACTCAGTGACGTGGGTTGTCAGGGAAAGCTCCTGGGAGACTTGGGCAGAGACTAGATATGTGACTGTTTCTAATCACACTGAGCCCGAGGTTACTACAACGATCTACCTAAAGGTCAACTCAGACCAGCTTTCAGTAGTATTCTAGGCTGAAAATCTCTTTTCTCAGTCTTGTAGGGAGCCTTAGGCCAAACTTTTCAAATACAGGTCATACCTCCCTTTTTAATTACCCCATTCACAACTCATAAATGGCGACATGTGTCAGCAGAACAGGTCTTGAAGGAGCATTTTGTTAACTTGATCATGTTTGAACCTGGGGTCACGTGCCTTGCATAGACAGCTTTGCCAGCAGTGGCTGTGTCTGTTACCAAGTTAACAGGGGACAAGATCAGTTTACTACCTATAATGAGTCCACTAAACCAACCATGTTCATTGGAAGGCTCTTTTGGAATCACAATGAATTAGAAAGACTAGATGCTTAAAATTCTGTAAGTTTTATGAAACAGCCCACACTATGACTATTGTGGTTTCCCCTCAAAATAATAAGCAATGCAAGCGCTGGCATCTACTTTTATGCTTCCAGTTCAAATAGATCAAACTGTCTCCATTTTGTAGCTCTAAGTTGTTCCCATACTTGGCTGTATAAAAGAATAACCCGGGAGGTTTTAAGCATCCCAACATCTATGGCCAGGCTACCATCAGGCCCATTAAAAAGGAGTCTCAGTTTCTGGAGTCCAGATATCAGTATTTTTAAAGCACACAAAGAGATAAAATGTGCAACTAAGGTTAGAATGGCTGCTTCAGGGGATCAGGGAAAGTATTAGCAATACATTTAAAAAGCAACAAAACAATGATTCTCTAAGATTGTATTTAAAGAAATACTGATACGATGGGCTCTTGTTTATTTGCTCCTCTTGGTGTGTTGTTTGACCTATCTGGCTATGTTATTTCATAACTACTTTTCCTTCATGTGACACCTCATTAGATTGCCATTCTGTGAGTTTTATACTCCTGATTTTGCAAAAGAAAACACCTCTGGGCAAAACATCATTTGGAGCACTTTGTGGAAAGCGAGATATTCAAAACACATTGCTATTATTGCTGCTTGTGAAGCAGCAACTAGGCTTTTTCACCAAAGGAAAAACTCATAAAAGTTCCCCCTGTTATTCAAATATTCACACAAACTTGGAACTTCTGAGTGATAACTCTGGGAAATGATTTAGGTCTGAGATATGATACATTGAGAAAAGGGAAGTTGCTAGGGGAAATCAACCACTGAGAGCCGCTTGGTAGATGACTCCCAGAATGAATCCATGTGGGACAATGCCCCCTTGTTTTGATCTTATTGTTATTAGTCTAGGGGATTGAATCATCTGGATCTTTTGAAAACCAAATCGTCAAAACGTTTTTTGTTGTTGTTGCTCAAAATGTTAATTGTTTTGAAAATGGATTTCTTCTACAAAAAAATAATAGATCAAAGGTAATTGATGGCTCTATTTTAGATCATATATTAAATGCTTCATATTTATTACTTCATTTAATAAATGGACCCATGAAGTAGGTGATTTTAATCCATTTTATAGGAGAAAAAACACTGAGGTGCAAAAGTTTTAAATAATTTGCCTGGTGTTATAGGACTAGTAGGTGAACCAAGAAGGATATAAATGTATGCCTGCCAGACAACAAAGCTAAAGTAATTTTCACAACACAGCTAAAATAATTTTCATTGCCAATGTCAGACTTTTTAAAATACATTTTATTGACTATGCTATTGCAGTTATCCCAATTTTTCCCCATTTGTCCCCCTCTACCTGGTACCCCTCATTCATTCCAGCACTCCCCCTCCTTAGTTCATGTCTATTGGTCATGAATATAAATTCCTTGGCTACTCCATTTTCTATATTGTTCTTAACATCCCCCTATCTATTCTGTACCTACCAATTTGTACTTATTAATTCCAGTACCTTTTCCCCATTCTCCTCTTCCCCATCCCAACTGATAACACCCCAAATGATCTCCATATCTATAACTTTGTTTCTGTTCTGCTTGTCTACTTAGTTTGGTTTTTAGATTCAATTGGTGAGAATTGTGAATTTATTGCCATTTTAATGTTCATCATTTTGATCTTTTTCTTAAACAAGCCCTTTAACATTTCATATAATAAGGGTTTGATGATAATGAACTCCTTCAGCTTTAATTTGGCTTGGAAACAATCTGCCCTTCCATTCTAAAAGACAGCTTTGCTGGATAGTGTAATCTAGGCTGTAGGCCCTTGTTTTTAATCACTTGGAATACTTCTTGCCAGTACTTCTGGCTTGCAAAGTTTCTTTTGAGAGATCAGCTAGTAGTTTTATGGGAACTTCTTTACAGGTAACTATCTGCTTTTCTCTCACTGCATTTAAGGTTCTTTATCTTTAACCTTTGGCATTTTAATTATGATGTGTCTTGGTGTGGTCCTCTTTTTGTCCATCTTGTTTGGGACTCTTTGTGCTTCCTGGACTTGTATGTCTATTTCCTTCAGCAAATTAGGAAAGTTTTCTTTCATTATTTTTTCAAATAAGTTTTCAATTTCTTGCTCTTCCTCTTCTCCTTCTGGCACCCCTATGATGTGAATATTGGTATGTTTGAAGTTGTCCCAGAGGCTTCTTACCCTGTCCTTGTTTTTTTTGGATTCTTTTTTCTTCTTGCTGTTCTGATTGAATTTTTTTCTTCCTTGTGTTCCAAATGATTGATTTGATTCTCAGCTTCATTCACTCCCTGTAAGTTTTTCTTTATTTCATTTAGGGTAAACTTCGTTTCTTCCTGGGTCTTTTTTATGTTGTTGAAGTACCCAGTGAGTTCCTTGAGTATCCTAATAACCAGTGTTTTGAACTCTGCATCTGATAGATTCCTTATCTCCATTTTATTTAGCCCTTTTCTTCTTCCTTTTGTTTTTTTAAATTGTGTTCTGTTCTTTCATTTGGGCCATATTTCTTTGTCTCCGCATTTTGGCAGCTTTCCTGTGTTTGTTTCTATATATTAGATAAAGCTGCTTTGACTCCCAGTCTTAGTAGCACTACCTAATATAGAAAAGTGCACCTGTAATTTGGAAGGGGTGGAGCCTTAGGTAATTGCCAGGGTGGGCAACCTGTGTGAACTAGGTGGAAGGAGTCTCAGATATGGTATGGCCACTCTGTAGCTCATATAGGGAAGGTCTCGGAAAAGGGACAATGGGTGCTGCCTGGCCTCTGGAGTTTTGTCCAAGAGGGAGCTGTTCCCCAGCACTGGCCTTGATGCCAGACACTTCAGTTTTTCTCCATACGCCACTGGTACCCTTTCAGCTGCTGCCCCGGTGCTCCAGTCCAGAGGGAGTGAGTCTGTGTTAAGTCCTATTCCACTGTAGGCTCTTTAAGGGTAGATGCCTGAGAATACCACAGTTTCTTCTGCCACCCCAACCTCCACTGGTTTTTATAGCCAGAAGTTATGGAGACTTATCTTCCTGGCACTGGAACCCCGAGCTGGATGGTCTGGTGTCGGGCTGAGGCTCATCGCTCCTGAGGTTTCCCTCCTGATTTTTATCCACCACACATGGGTGTGGGACCACCTGTTCCCCGCCTCCATGTCTCCTCATCTCTGCTCCTTCTACCTGTCTGGATGGATGCGATTTCTTTAATTCCTTGGCTGTTTTTTCTAATAGTCCTGGGTAGTAGTTGTTTTGAAGTTTAGTTGTAATTTTTGCTGTGGTTGTGTGAGGAGGCGAGCCAGGAGGCAAGCCTAAACCTCTAGAGGCTGAGACCCAGAATCCCCACTTTAGGGGCCGCACAATTCCAGACTCTGCCAACAATCACAGACTTTCTTAAAAAGAAAGGCAATTAGCCCTTGAAAGAGTTCAAATAATGATGTATGGGCACCAAAGGAAGGGTTTATACTAGAACAGTCACAAAAGAAGCAAGGTACCTGAAGGTAAAAGGGCCCATGGACATGGACAACAGTGTGGTGATTGCTGAGGGGAGAAGGGGGGTTTAAGGGGACTATGTGGTAATGAAAAAAATACAATAAAGATTAACTAAAAAAAAAAGAAACAAGGTATCTGCTCATTTTCCCAGAGAATGTGTAGCTATAGTCTCTCCCAAGAATTGGATCCTAAAAAAATCCTTGTAGAAAAATTCATTTAAAAGCTCAATGAGATTTAACAAGAGATTATAAAATACTCTAAGTATCACATAAAATTCCTGAGGCCCTAGAAAAAATGATGTTTTAGTATTTCTGCATATTTTTAAGTTTTAAGTAGTGTTGTTAGCCTCATTTCAATTGTAATATTCTTAAAATTGAGGGAAGACACTATAAAGGTTTTATGCCATTCCTCTTTATTACTCTGCTTTCATTTCCTTCACTGATTTTGCTTTTTACTTAACTATAACTCTTCCTTTTTCTTTCTTATATTTGATCTCACCCAGCTAACCATGATCTTCCTTATCATGTATAACTGCTTATGTTTTCTTTAAAAAATATGTGAGAAAGAAAAAGCAGTTTAAAAGTGTCATACTTTTAAAAGAGTAATTATGTATAAACATGTTACATTTTGCAAATAAGTCAATAAACTGGGCGCCCCATCCTTGGGTAGCGGCATTCACCTCAATCCTTTTGGTCATGTGGATCAAACAAAAACACACACATTTTACCTGATAAATTTTCACACAAAAACTTAATCTTCAGTAAAACTGCTAAATTTGACTAATGCAACTGAAAATAATGATAACAAATGGAAACCCTTCTATGTCATGAATCTGAGCAAGAGGCTCCCTGGAATTTAAAGATAAGATAAACACACTTTTTTTTTTTTTAAGACTAATATAGAATGATAAGAACTGTTACTAAACAAGAAAGAATATGGTAGGTACTAATTTTGCATAGTAGCAATGTCATTTGTTGGACATTTATTTAAGTCAAGCAATATCTAAATATTATCTCTAAGGCTCCCAACCAATGATCTCTATAGTTTTTTATTCAGTGTTTTTATCTGTAAAATATTTGTGAGCATGCATTTCCTATATGTGTTAATTAGTAATTATATACTTGTACAACTGTAATAATATATTATGTTTTTATGAAACAAATCGAGATGTTGAAATTAGAAATTATAAGAAAAAGAAAAAGAAAAAGCTTCAGATAATCCTTAGCATCCCCTGGAGAAAGACCCTGCACTGAAGAACACCAATATGCCTGCTGTGTGGCAGAGACCACTGATCGTCCCTCAGGGTTCGTTACCCTTTTCTTCCACAGTGAGGAAATTCCCAACTTTTCATCTGGGCCCAGGGTAGCCCAGAATAAAAACCACATGTGTGTTCCCTATTGCAGGTAGGTGTAGCTTTGTGCCTAAGTTTTAACTCTAGGGATATAAGCAAAATCATATTTTAAAGGGAAGAACCATATTCATTTCCCTGTCCTTCTCACCTATTCCTTGGCATGTCATCATGGTACTGTGTATACAAGGGCAACATCCATAGGTGGAAGGGCAAGAAGATCAGGTGCTTGGGTCCCTTTAAGACTTTGTGGAGCTGAGCAGATGTTCAATTTCTAGACAACAAACATGGACTCTTACATGTGAAGGAAATATGTTTCTATCTTGCAAAAGCACTGTTATTGTTTTCTCTGTTATATATAACTGAACATGTATACTAATTAATATCTGATGAAAGACAGTTAATATCTGATGAGAGACTCGCTCTACTTACAGATGAAAGAAAATGGTCAGAGAAGTTAATTTTCCATGGTTACCCAGCTAGTAAATGGTAGAATCAAAAGAGTCCAAAGTCCACCCTCTAAAGCAGGCAACCTCCTGTGAATTAAATACTATAGAATCAAGGAGGAAGGAGACATTAACTTTGTCTAGAATGGTTTATGAGGGATTCCTGGGGGAGGTGGCAGTTTTATAAATCTTAAAAAGATGGGTATAGAGAAAAAAGATATTCTGGGCTAATGGACCAGAGTGAACAAAGGCGAGGGGATAAGAAAGTATACAAAAGACCCAAGAAAAGCTTGTAGTCCATTGCTGTTCAGTGTTTCTTGGCTTTATCTATTCAATATATATTTAGGGTACCTATTACAGAGCAGGCACAAAAAAGCATCCTAGTAGTGAAAACAATGCCTGTAAGTTCCCAAATATATGAGAAGATGATACTACTGGCAATGCCCACAGTATAAAGTCCAAATCCCTTATCAAGCAAATAAAGTCTTCACAATCAGAATCCTACTTTTCCAACCTCATGCTACTGTTCTATGCTTCAGCCCCATGGATCCCAGAACATATGAGTTTCCAGGCCTCTGTCCCTTGCACATAGAGTTCCCTCTTCCTCGAATGCCATTTCCCTACTCTGACTGAAAACGCCTTACTTATTCTTTAAGGGCTAGTTAAAATTCTACTTCTCCCTGATTCCTCAAATGGACTGATTTCTTACAGCATATTTCCATAATGCAGTTTCTTCACATCTTTATTCACTCATCCCTTCCTTCCTTTAGCCAGCCAGCCCAGCAAAAATGTGCTGCGTTACAGAAATAACAACGGTGGGAAAGCTGGAGCATTTTTTTTTTTCTGTGCTTATGGAGTTTATACTCTAGCAAGAAATATCAGCCATTAAAGAAATGATGCATGTGGTAACTTCTATGGAAAAGAAGAGCCTGAAGTGGGAACACACCACAGGAGGATTATGCCTAACCTCAGCTTCCCAGAGGAAGCATTATTCAACCCGAAACCTTTAGGATGCATAGGAGTGAACCAGGCAGAGATGCGCAAGGGGTGTTTTAATAGCATGTGCTACCACTATGCATTACCCAGTAGACTCCACTAGGCTATTAAAGCCAATGTTTTTAAAAGCATCCCACATGATTTAAACAACAACGGCAACAACAACTCTAGAATTAAATGCTGACTCAGGCTGATTCTAAATGTTTTACCATAGTACTTTAGTGAATCTCTATAGTTCTATTTTGTCTTTCCTATATGCAGTATTTCCTACCCTACCCTGCAATCCCACTTCATCCCAGCATCCGAAGCTTCTTTCGGCTTCCACTGGTATCCCTCAAACTTTAGAGTGTGTAAGAATCACCTGGCGTGCTTGTAAACACAGATTTCTTGGTCCCGCCCTCAGAGATTCTGATGCTATAGATCTGGGAGAGTTGGAGATTCTGCAATTCTAATAACCTTCCTGGTGGAATCTGATGCTAACCAGTCACAGGTTGTATCTTGAGTAGCAATGCTATAGAGAAACCAGACACACGTTGTTTTTTTTCAAAATTACTTCCCTTTGTTCTTAACCCTGCTCTGCCAGGCCAAGCTCCTTGGAACTGGTGGTGGCTTCTTTGCCCAAGTATATGTAAGTCATGTATGTGCCAGCAGAGGAACTGTTACCAGAAAGAAAAGCCGCTGCAGCGACTCTCACCCCTCAATCATATTCTCCACTTAGACAACTGTTATATTTTCCCATTGCCTCCCACCTTAGGTGCAATATAACAAACTTGTACCTGGGGGCTTCCCAGTAGATGGGGACTTATGAGTAGAACAGCCAGCTGACTGTCCTTTATAAGGGCACCACAGGGAAGAAAGATTAAAGTAGGTTTGTCAGTGGGAAAATAGGTCAGGCCTTTATTAATTTTTTGATTATTTTGAAGATTCATTTCAATATAAATAGGAGTCGATAATTTCACAAAAATTGATAGGAGAATCATTGAACTTTTAAGAAAACTTTCAATAATTGCTTGCATTTGCCTCTATATTGTCATGTATGTGAATTTTAAAAGTTAATAAGCTTTTAAGGGCCATGAGGACAGGGGCCATGTCTTTCACATGAACATTTTCTACAATTCCTGAAGAGTGATGACTATTTGAAGGATGTGAAAGAACTCAACTTTAAAAAGAACAAAATAAAACCAACCCTCAAAAGTTGGAAAGATACTTTTAATGATTAATTAGGTAATATATAAGAATATAGTGGTTTCTTGATAAACACTAGCACCCTTCCCCCTTCTATTTCTTTCCTATTTATTATCTAGAACAGTTCTGTCCAATAGAACTTTTCGAAATGTTGGACATATTCTAAGTTTTCACTGTAAAATATGGTACCCACTAGCCACATTGGCTACTGAGCACCTAAAATGTGGATAATGCAACAGAGAAACTGAATTTTAATTTTATATTATTTTAATAAAATTTAAATAACCTGGCCCTTAATTCAAGGATCTAAGTGGGAGACTTGCAGCTACAGCCTTGGAGAGCACAAGTCTAAAAGCCAGCACAGCACAGTGGTTTGTCCTTAAGTCATTAAGTGTCAATTTGTTGAGCTGAATTGACTCTTTTTCCTTTTTTTCCTACAGATATGCTTTAAGGTGAAAGAGTGAAAAGGTGAGCTGCAGGTTCTAAACAGGGAAAAAAAGTTTCTGTCATATGGACCAATGTTTCTCAAGCTTTAATATGCATAGAAATTCCTGGGATTTTTGTTGAAAACACAGTTTCTGATTTAGTAGGCCTTGAATGGGATCTTAGATTCTATACTCACAAGCTCCCTAGTAACAATGATGCTGTCAGTCAATGGGCCACGCTTCCAGAAACAGAGATCTAGTTGCAGGCAGGCCCATGGGCCTGTGTAATTGCCATTTGCCCTGTCTCTGAACCAGCTTCTGTGTTCTTGGCTCAGACGTTCAAAATTAAATCAAAAGAATATTTTATTTTATTAAAGGCACACGTCTCCCCCAATCTTATGATGAACGTTTATTAACTACTTTCTACATATTAGGAGGAGTTCTCATAACAATCCCAGCAAGTCAAATATTATTACCCCCATTTCACAAATAATAAAACAGAGGTTTAGATAGATAATCTGACTTAACCAAAATTCACCCAAGTACTTACTGGCAGAGATGGGCTTAGAAACCAGTTTTTCCTGAATCCAAAGAGCCTAGTGTTTCTCATGAGGCTCTTCATCTACTCAAAGTGCGGTGTATCATACAATTGAGCATCAGCCCCACCCCAGAGCCACTGAATCAGATCTACATTTTAAGATGCCCTGGCAGTTTTCATACACATTAATATTTGAGAGGTACTATTATGTTCCATATTTTGCCTTTCAGAGCAAAGTAACAAGTGGAGGCATAAGGAATCTGCTGATTGTGGTAGTTGGGGAATTGATTTAGATTGGCTAGGTTTTACTCTGGAACAAATATTGATAGCTTTGCCTCTATTGCCAAATTCCTATTGTCTCATGGGCACAGTGAAGCCAAAATTAAGCTGTTTTCTGGAAGGTAAGGGTTTTTCATTTCTGGCTCATATGACTTTCCCAACAGATAAAAACATCAACAATATAGTTTTAACAGTGTTCATGGGAAAAACTACAAAAAGGAACAAACTTCTTTGGTGAAGGATAAATGTACTAAATTCAGTAAATTCTTCCAAAATACCTTGCCATTATTAATCACTGCCAGGATGGTTCAAAGAAACAAACATAATTCCATTTTCTTTACCTTCATGAATCCTTCTGGAAAACTGGTCAATTAAAAGTGAATAGTAACCTAAACCACAAGGGTCTGTTATTACACAAAGGAACTCAAAGAAATTAATGCTTAACTGTCTACCTCTATGACCAAGTGCTTGGTCATCCCGCTTCTGTAATACAGCAACTTCCTCCTCAGAGAACTTCTACTCTCAGTTTCCTGCTGCTGCAATCAATCAGAGATGCCATTTATATCCTGCTTACCGACATCTCTTAGTTTCAAGCCCATTTTTTGCTTCCCAAATGAAACTCAGTGCTTCCCTACGTCCTTGAACCCATGTCATCCTTTATTTACTCACATCCCCCTCTCTCCTCTCCAATCTTCACTCACATTGTCAGTCTCTCCTTCGGTCATTTTATTCCCTTTAGGCCACCCTCCTGGCCTGTGCCCCAGAATCATAGCTGCATCCAATCACCTTTAACATTTAAAACTTGCTACATAAAATCTCTCTCATAATATTATAAAGATAGTATCATTGTTTTCAAATAACTTTTACATAAATGATCTTCTTGGGAAATACAATGGGTGATACTACCAAGGCCCTTCTCATTGTATTAATTTAAATTTTATTTTTCAATTATAGTTTTCATTCAATGTTATTTTGTATTAGTTTCAGGTGTACAGCATAAGATGAGACAATCATATACTTTGCAAACTGTTCCTTTTGGTATATCTAGAACCCACCTGGCACCACACATAGTTACTACAATAGTATTGACTATATTTCCTATGCTGTACCTCACATCCCTATGACTATTTTGTGACTCCCAATCTGCATTCTCAAACCCTTCACCTTTTTCACCTGGTCCTCCGACTGCCCTCTCCTCTGTCAACTGTCAGTCCGTTCTCTCTCTGAGTCTGTTTCTATTTTGTTTATTCACTGATTTTATTATTTAGATTCCACATATAAGTTAAATCATATAGTATTTATCTTTTTCTAACTGATTATTTCGCTTAGCATCCTCTAGAAAGGACCCTCTCATATTTTTTTGTAAACTAACTCAACTCTCCTCTCCTCTCCTCTCCTCCCCTCTCCTCTCCTCTCCTCTCCTCTCCTCTCCTCCCCTCCCCTCCCCTCCCCTCCCCTCCCCTCTCCCCTACTCTACTCTCCTTTCTCTCTTCCTTACTTCCTCAGGAGGTTTTCCAAGCCACAGTCCTGGAATTTCTGGAACAAATTCCCTTGTCTCCATTATTATTTCTGCTTCTGGAAACAAGGTTTCAGACAATAATGTCTCACAGGAAAGTAAAGTCATTGTACTGCCAGTACTTGCTAGATGTTTCTTTTATTTATTATTTTTTCCCTTAGACATCCTTAACAAAGTAGACACCCACTCCCTGTATTAGTTGAACCAGGCTTTGTTGAAACTTTCATTGTTTATTATCATTGACCTACTAGTATTTTTAAAGCATAAGATTCCTTCTGTTGTACATTTAATTTTTTTTTTTCTTAAAAAGGGATGCACACGGGTTCTTGGCCCTTTTATTTAAGGATTTGTTATGGCAAATTAGTTTCTTGTTTAGCAAATATTCATTCCTTCCATCACTTTGAGCTTGACAATATGACTTGTTTTGCCCCATAGGATGTTAGTGGATGTGAAGTGAGCAGGGGCTTTCACTATGCTTGCATCCTGGGCTTGTTCTCCATGCTTTGGCCATCATAATGAAAAGGACATGCTCTGAGTAGTACTGTCCTACCCCCTAGGCCTCACACTGAAATACATGAAGCAAAGATGCACCAGCCCACCTGGTAATCTACAGCCCGAAGCAACTAACCAGGCCAACCAGCAAACACATGGTGCATTAGAAATAAATGCTTATTGTTATATGCCACTGATTTTGTGGTTGTTGGTTGCAAACCAAAATGACAAACTTTGGGTAGCTCTTTCTCAGTCCATGGTGGACTCCGTAATGAAAACATCTTCACATAGGGGATTCCTGCTTTGCATGAAGGGTGACTGTTTAGGACCTTATATGTGCCACATGTAAGATCCTAAACAACCTTAAAATATCATAGCATGATACAAGAATGAATTTATTTGAAGCACGCACATGTAAGAAACTCAGTGACCCCTTTTTAATGGCAGGCACTTTAAAGGCTCTAATATTCTTAACTTAGCTTCCTAAAAAAAAAAAAAAAGCAGAAATATTTTAAAATATCTGTTATACCTTTCTTAGACATTTATTTTAAAATTTCCTTTTGCCACTGATTTCCTCTAGTTATTCAATTGCTGTTGGCATGTACGCCAAGGAATAATTTCCACAAGGACCATATATTTCTAGAATCAAATTTGATAATTGACAAAATTAATACACTTACTTGTAATGAAATTATTTTTGAGGAGGATTTTAATATATGTTAAGATTTGTCATTTAGGTAATATTTTTAAAGAAGGAAATGTTCTTACGCAACATGACTGAAATGCTCTGGGGAGCTCTAAAATCATTTTTTCATTAAATAGAGCTGAAATTATGCGAACAACTAGAACATGAGAAATAAAAGAGGAAAACAAAGTAGAGAACACTGGGGAATGAGAAAATAGACTGCAAAAGGAACAGTGATTTGTTCAAGGTTACCCAGTGAGTCAGGGAAAAAAGGGGAGGGTTGGGCTGATGCTAAGACCCAAAGCATACCCACATTAATGTCTATGTACTAAATCTACCATTTTTAGTAGATAATGTGGTCATGTTTCTTCTATATGTGGGAAGATATTCATATTTACCATTTCTTGGGGTCTAGCATGTATTACTTCTTAAGTGTTTATCAAATGAAATGATAAATAAATAAATCCTTAGCAACCAAAAGTTGACAAAGCATTATTTCACATACATATCTCATTATTCTCATGATCAACCACCTTTGAAGTAGGCCTTATATAATTCCTGCCTTATAGATTGATTTAGGTCTGGACAAATTAAATGAATTGCCCAAGAACACACTGCCATGAGTATTGAGACATTTTCACTATACCTAGGTGCTCAGCAAAATTCTTTAAAGATTCTACTCAAGAAGGTTCCAAGAGGGTTGTAGTAAATATAAAACATTTGGAGACGGGGAGGGTGGGGGGAAGCCCTTTGAGGAACTCAAAGTCATGTACAAAGTTGATATTTAGGAGACTGAGAGCAGTTTGATTATCTTATTTTATGTGGCTGACCTTACTAGCTAATTAATTGGGATATCGATTGGGCATGTTTGTACAAAATCCTCAGGTTCTATTGGTAAGTTATTTGTGCATGAGGGCATCTGGCAGGTAAGCCACAAAAAAACTTGTTAGAAGGCTTTAAAATAATATAGATCTACCCCAAGAAAGCAGTCCTACTTATAACAATAAATTTCTGTGCTCCATGTCTGCTTTTTCAAAGCACTGCTCATTTGCTTTGCCAAAGGATATGGTACAGAGATTTATTATAGTAAAGATATTGGATTCCTTAATATAGATATGGATCTCTGCCTCAAGGGTACTGAAGCCTCTGTGACAAGTGGTCTTCTACCCAAAACTGCATATAGCAAAGGAGCAAGTAAGCAGATTTTCTTCCCATGTTGAGAGGCATAAAACAAGGGAGGGAAGGAAGAAAGGAGCATGGCAGCTTTAAGCAAGGTCTCAAACTCTACAGTCAAGCTATCTAGGTTCATTCTTGGCTCTTCCTCTTACTGTGCAACCTTGAGAAATTAGTTAACTTCTTTATGACTCAGTTCCCTCATCTGTAAAATGGAGAAGTTAATAGTATCTATCTCATAGGGTTATTTTGAGGAGTAAATGTGCTAATATTTATTAGTGCTTAGAACAATGTCAGGTATACAGTAATCCCAACATAAATCTTTAATAAGTAAAAGAAGGTAGAAAGAGTGAGAGATAGAATACTGGGCACTCCGTGTCCTTAATGCATCATTTTGCTTCCTTCTAACAGAGTCCTTTACTTTCCACAGCTGGGGCCACTTGATTCTTACCAGTAAGCTTAACCCCATTTCCGGTCTGACCCCAAACAACTCTCATTCAGAGAAATTCAAGAAGCCCTAGTTCAGTAGTTCAGGTGACTCAGCATTACATCAAGTTTGCTGTTATTCTTGTCCTGACCCTGTGTCCCAGTTTTAGTCACTTGCTCCTGTAGTCAAGTCCCCACCTTGCACTGCAGTTCTAGCATTCTGTTCCCCTGCGGCTGAGTCCTGGCTTGCAGGGCCTGCTCGGGTCCTCCAGGTGCTCTGAGGCAGACACCTCCCAAAGCACAGCCCCTGCACTAGAAACTACACTTTGTTTGGTGCACAGTGTTTGAATCTCTGAAAATTAGTTGCTTGTATGTAAACTTGCAGACTTTTACATAAAAATTCTAAGTTCCAACCTCTGTTGAAACATTGGCCCCCATTTCTCCTGGTACCAAACCACTGGATCTGAGTGGCAGCTACCACCTTTGGAAGGAAGGCCTTGTGCTTCTTTTTCCTCACTGCTCCATTTATTTCTGGGTCTGAATCTGAATCTGTTTGCTTGGCTTTTGCAGGCATTTGAAGTTGAGCTCTAAGACTGAAAGTAGATGGTATTTACCGAGCACTTACTTTGTGCCAGGTATTCTTTGAAGTGGTTTATAGTCTTTACTCATTTAACTGACATGCAGAAATCTGTTTGTTCTTATACCTAAAATCCTTGCAGCCCTTCCTGGTTCAAACCTTCTCTATGCATGGATGTGTATCTATTCCATTTTTTCAAATCACTATTTTCTATCCACCAGCTAAGGGCCACTCACAAAGCTTTGTGGAGTTTCCATAATGTCATCTACTCACCCATACTATGGCCTATTGCCTCTCCAATCTGCCCTGCCCAGCCTGACTGTGTTTTTAAGAACTTTGGCCATCATAGTGGTTGTATTTCAGGTACAGAATCCCAGGCTTTACTGGTCTGACAGGTATTATGTTCCATGCTTTTACAAGACCATACATTTTATTATTATACAGACAGCTTTCACTCTCACAAAACTATTGTTCCAGCTCTTGTTAGAAGCCCAGAAAAATCCACTAAATATTTGTTGACGCTTATGTTTTAGGCTCTGTAACAGAAATTGATTTGAGTATTCGTTTCCTAAGGGATCCAAAGAAATTTGTTCACCTCTTCCATAAGCAATTCAATCTCTTTTCAGTGAACCACATAGGAAACTAACATTATTTGAACACAATCAACTATTTTATTTCTTCTCATGATAGGTCCTTATGCTTTACAAAACAATTAATAAAAGAGGAAGATGTTTACATGACTAAGTTGAGATTTAGCAAATATCAAAAAGCTCACAAAACTCATTCTACACACAATTCCATAAAATTATCTGGATTGAGTAAAATTAAATATGTATTAAATTTAGCTGATTAAGTTCCTAATAGCTTTTAAAGAAAGTCAATAAAAATGTTACTTACATAAGGAATTGTGTCCAAAGTATCTGTGTTGACAATTATAGGAGCAGGGCTGGCCTAAAAAAGAGAAGTAAAAAGATTTTTAAGTAACAAGTAGTCTATTCTGAGAATCTGTTATATTATTTACAAAGAGATCAACAGTGTTTCTTGAGGACCCATATTGGCACTGTGTCAGCTGTTGGGAGAAAAAATGAAATGGCTCAGAGTTCCTGATATCCTCCAAATATTTGCTATATATATACTATATAATGAAATGATATAAGCAATAGAATTTATACTCATTTTTTCTTAAATTTTATCTGACAGTGCAGGAGATGAGGATTTGTGATGTTTGTGAGGCAAAGATTTCTCATAAATTGTGTGAGAGGTAAAGTTGGTAACATTTCTTTTTAAAATGGCTGTGGTAAATAAATTTGATTTCCCACTCTAAGGAGCAAAATTAAACCTAAAGCAACATTTACAACCTTTCTCTTTAAACTTTCTTTTTGAGAGTATGTTGTGTTTGATGCAAAATATAGAAGGGTTCACTTAGCAATATATATGCTTAACTATCACACATGCCATCATCATATATTTTCTTTCTTATTTATATGCCTCTGATAATATACCTTAGAAACCTTTAGATAGAAAATTAAAACTTATTCAAAGATGGCAGAAAATCATATTGAATATGCTAAACTTTCTTTTTAAAAAAACAATTGTATAAGCTTCAGTCATTTGCCTTAAAGTTGAGTAGAAATCTGTGTAAAACTGATATGGGAGAGCTACAAGCCAAGTCATTAAAAAATAAAAGATTGCATTCTGTATTTGCATCAACCAATCTGACTTCATGAATATTGAATAGACCTATCTTTATTTTCTAGTTTCTAGAATTTCCACAGCAACTTTCCCTTCATCCCCTGAAGGATCTTTAATCTCCTTCCCAAATTGCAGATTTCATTTAGATAGAGGAAGTACTCTCATCATGATTAATCGAGAGCTGTTCTATACGACATAGTGGTTTTGGCAAGTACTCAACTTCTAGGACATTTTATTAGATGTGCCCTCTGGAGTTAACAGAGTTGTCAGCTTTTTAATGTCAACCTGTGCCTATGAAATCCTAACTGAATGATAAAATGAACATCCAACCAGAAGATTTTATAAAAGGAAATTCATGTTTTAATGAAAAACACTGGGCATTAAGAACACGACCCTGGTCTACGTATCTACATAGTGGGTCAACTAGATGCTCCTGGTTTACTTGTTAACTGCTAATAGCAAGTACCTTGTGGGTTAATGGGATCTTTGAAGAAAGATAGTTTCCACAGGACTTAAAAAAACAAAATAAAACAAAACGAAACAGTGCTTGTCAAGAGGCAGGTGGTGTGGGGAGAAGAACATGAGATTTAGAATTGGAAGACCTGGGTTCAAGTTTATTTTATCAACTTTCTAATTATGTGATTCAAGGGCTCAGCAACTTCTCTGTATAGAGATCTGGGGGAAAATCCCTTAACCCCCTTTGCCTCATTTTCCTTCTCTGTAGAATGGGATTTGAAATAATCACCTTCTGAAAAGTTTGCTTAAAGAATAAAGGAGGTGATATATTCGAATGTTTGTTTACTTAAATTTCAGAATCTATGTTAAATATTATTAGTAGTGTCTCTAAAGATGGACTACTGAAAAGATGTATCATTGGGTGGTTTGCGAATTGTTATACCCCAAAGAGCTCAACACTGTGTTTATGGCTATAACTGCACTAAAGAGTATTGATTAGATCATGTGAATTATCATTTATTAAATGCATATTATTCACCCATGTATAAAGTTACGCACATATGTTCTTACTAGGCTCTACAAAAGCACATTGATGAGGCACTGTTATCACTATGTCTGTGCTATAGATGAGGAAAATGAGGCTCAGGGAAAATGAGAGCTGAGATTTAACACTGGCCTTTCTAACCTCAAAACCCATTCTTTTTTCCCTAAGCTTCTCCAGGACCCAGGAGTGTCCAACTTTTGTATCAGGGGTGTCCAACTTTTTGGCTTCTCTGGGCCGCACTGGGAAAAGAAGAGCTTTCTTGGGCCACACTTTAAATATGCAAACATTAATGAAAACAAACAAAAATAAATCTCATCATGTTTTAAGTAAATTTACAATTTTGTGCTGGGTCGCATTCATAGCCATCCTGGGCCACATGCAGCCCACATACCCCGGCAGGAGGCTCCATCACAAAAGTCTCACATGACTGGAGATCTCTGGCTGGGGTACCATACAAGACCCAGGCAAAGCAAAGGCCACCACAAAGGCAAGGGATGTCTCAGGGTCTTGTGTATTAGATGTTGAAAGCAACCTGATGATGCCTTAATGGCTTTTGTTGTTGTTATTGTTTGTTTTTACTTTTGATATCATCTCTCCTATACCTTCTAATTGGTGCCCAGGACTCCAGAAAGTGATGATGCTTTGTTTCTTTTACTAACTACCTGAGTATCACACCCATTAATTGTATTTCACCTTATTATCTAGTACAGTATGATCAGCGAATACGTACTGATTTGATTTGGGGCTTTCAATCTATGTTTTTTTTTTTTTTTCTTACAGATTGTATTAATGTGGTCTGGGAATAAATTTTATATACAAATCCATTTCCCACACAGTGCCACTCATCACTTTTCATGTTTATGTTGCTATTTTCCATTTCATGCATGTAAATTTGGTCTTTCCACTCAGACTCTATGTTTAGAAAATAACAAGGATTGTATATTTCCCTAGAATTATTCACAGCACCCGGGCACACAGAAGGAGCTCAGTAAATAGTTAGGGGTTATTGACTAAATGCATCTATAAAGTATAGATGAGGTTAGAAAGGAATATAAAGCTGTGTAAGCTTTGGAAAACATTTCTAAGAAAACTCAAAAATCTCTAGTTACCAATAACACTATGACTACTTTTCTAATATCTACTACTTTATTTCTTTAACCAGTCACTATTACTTATCCATTCAGCTTTTATAAAATAATAATTATTTCATAACTCCAGGATATGGACAATGTGAATCTTGAAGCACAATCTCTGTTACGTGGAAAGCTTTTTTGCTCCTTCTCAGTGATGCAAAGTTCCAGAAGCCACAGTTAATACCTACATTTATAAAAGCCACTAAAAATGCATGAACATACAGGGTGTGTGAATTATGTGAACACACGCATACATTACAAACATGTGACATTGGCAGCTCCCTGCTGTGAGTGGCAAAGAAATGTCATGGTGGGTTATTCTGAACAACATGCTATCCCACTGTGCTACCAACCCAGGTTCTCTGAAGGTCCCCTGTTGCTCTGCCCCAGGACCCTCACAGTCCACCTCAGGCCATTTTTATAGAAGCTTCCTGGAATCCTTTAGATAGACAATGGCATATATCATGAAAGAATAAAAATCAAGTGGCAATAACACAGAGCACAGTAGAATTCTAAGTACGGCCCGGGAGTGTGCTCTTCTCACCGGTTGGTAATTTCAGATCTTCCCTTGGCTCTGTCCGGCTGCGCTTTGCTGCCTCACTGTTGGAATCCTGTGAGTCCATGCCTAGTTTGATCTGGTTCCATTCCTGAGTCTTAAAACCAGTCTTTCAGTTACTCTCATGGTTCCTTCTAAGCTTCATCGCCACACTTCACATTGATCTACTCTCCCCACAGTATCTTTCTCCATATTAGATATCCTCTTTAATTGAATCCCTAAATCAAACTGCTAACTTAGCAGATTCCAGTGCCCCCCTTCAATGTACTTATTTCCTGTAATTGAAAAAAAGATTTGTAACAAATATAAAAAAAAAAATTTTAATCAGAAGTTTCAAGGCTTGACTTTATGCAAATCTAGGCAAACTAAGACTTAAGACTTAAGAAAGTTAATCTATCTTGGGTAACCCAAACTGTAACATGTAAATGGCTTGTCTTTTATTTTACATGCTCTTCCATCTGGAGAAAGTCAGTTTACAACAAGAGGGAAGAATAAATATAGAGAAGCAAGCAGCAAGCAAAGAGATTACTAATAAAATCTGAGTTATCAGATCAAGTTATTCATGAATTCTACCACCTTCCTGTCCTTGGGTTCTACGGAATACCCAAATATTTTTATATTGCATCAGTAACTTTGCATATGTTAGGAAAAAATGAACTTCTCTTGCTTGCCATAATGAATGTAAATTTTTGAAGGAGTTCATTGATTCTGACTGATGTGGTTACTTATTGATATTTTTTAAGTGGAAAATATGAGGAATGCCTCTGAGTAAATGGGCAAGTAGTCACCAGGCCAGCTACAGTGCAGAAGCCCCGTCTAGCAAGATGTCGGAAGGGAAGGCAGAGAAGCCAGTCAGTCCAAGGGCACACTGTGGGAAGCTTAGGTCTGACAAGTGGTATACAAGGTAGTAGAAACATTAAAAGACTAATTTCAGGCTGATGCCTAAACTTTTAAGAAGCAAACTAGAAAAGGAGAGAGGCCCACATAATCAAGTGACTTATATAGAGAGGACTGACCAGTAATACCGTAAATACTGATGGGACTAGGAGTTGAGCAGGAACTTCAGCTGACCTAAAACATGCAAGTAGAAGGCAGGTAGCTGTCAACAGGCCAAGCTAAACAGGAGGTAAACTATGGCGAGAATAACATGTGAGCAGCTTTTGGGGCCAAATGTCTTCAGCTTGTCATCTCAGCCTTAAAGGACAGGCCCTATAACTTTTACATGTAGTAGGGCATGACAATTTGAAATGAAATGGAAGCCACTGGAAGTTTTAAAATGAGTCCATTTTGTGTATGTGTATGATTTGGTCTACCATATGATTTCAGTAAGAGAACTGGAGATCCCAGAACTTCATGGTAAATCTTAGCTGGCTTAGATTGAGTGCTACAACATACCATATTAGCAGTCAGACCATGCCCTGATCCTACCCGGGGAAACAGAATTTGGGTTTTACTATCCACATCCTCAGTTTGAACAACATGCTAGGCCTGAAATGAGATATTTAACATTGAGTACTAAGTGGTATGCTAAGGACTGAACTCAGAATAACTTTATTTTCTATTAGATTTTTTTTTCTCTAACCATCCATCATGTCGGTCCATTCTGTTAACAAACAATGTGATGCGTTTTGGGGCGCGGGCTTCATTCTGAATTTCCTAAATTGCACTCTGGTTCCCTGCTGGGAGTGAAACCCTTTCTTTCCTCTCCTCCTTTCCCATAGTGTTGGGCTGGAGCCTCACATCCTTAGTTGTTGGCGGAGTTCTACTCCTCCTTGAAGGATTTACCTGGAACCTGCAATTGGCTGGCTGAGAATCATCACTACGTAGAAGCTCATGATACCATGACCCAACCACGCCCAAATCTCCTGATATATGAATCCTGGTATAGATAACAATACGGCAAGCACCTAAGTAGCACTTACTACATCCCTTAACTTATTTAACCCTCATATAACCAGTCAGACACATCCTGGTATTCCCAATTTACAGGTAAGAAAACAGAGGTTAAGTAACTTTCCAGTTACACAGGTGATAGAAAGAGAATCTTCAAGCCCAAACAATTTGACTCAGAGCTCACACTCTGGACAGCCAGGCTGTGCTGCCTCTCACCATGGAATCAGACCTTACCAAACTCTTTGGGTTTTAATTTTTACTACTCACCAACAACTCAGAAACCAGCTCAAATCAGACACATCTGCCTTGGTCCCAGGTAGTGCCGGAACCCACCCCTCCTCACCCTGGCTCAGTTGCTGAGCCCCAGTGCTTCATGTGAACGGCCTGAGGGGGCAACACCCAGGAGCGGGCTAACGGCACCAGTACACTCAGATTGGTTGTCAGGGTATTTTTTCATAGGCTCCCAAGAAAATTTTTGGAAAATGACTGATTAAGGACATATTGATAGTTGTGGGAGAGAAGAAACACAAAATATGAAGAATAAATACATCCTAGAATCATAAAACTTTAAAGCCAGGACCTTAATAATCATTTCACTCTACCTTTTCATTTTACAAATATGAAATGGAGGGAGAGAAAGGAAGTGGCACGTCCCATATCTCACAATTATTTAGTATCAAACCTGGAGACAGGATAATAATAACAAGGATAACAATAATAGAATATCAAGCATTTATTGAATGATTATTATGTCCCAGGGACTGTGATAAATGTTGAAGGTGCATCAATGCATTTAATTCTCAAAATGTTCTAAAGAAAATATTATGATTGTTTCCATTAAAAAAAATAAATAAAAAAAGAAAAAAAAGAAGGGAAGGGTCAAAGTGACTTAGTCACTTGCCTAAAGTCACAAAGCTCAGAGGCAGCGCAGCCGGATCTGAAGTCCATGTCTTTCTAGCCCCCAGAACCACGCAAGCGAGCGCCCCTATTTCCTGCTCCTGAGTTTTTCCAGGCTACCAGGATGAAAATGCAGTTATTTTCTGCCCTGAAAATTGTTAGTTTCTATTTCACAGTCTGAAGAGAAATTTCTCACCATACTGACTCAGATTCAATTCCCCAATTCACAGAGGGTTTCTAGGTCCCTTAATCTCTTGCAAACCACTTGGAAAAAAAAATGGGACAGTGTTATTTTCCAGTTAACCTATTTCCCAAGAAGTTATCTGGAGAAATAATGCATGTGAGGTGAAAGAGAGATGCTCTGTAGAGGTAAGGCTATTTTATTTATTACTGTGGTTATTTTTTGCTTTCCTGGGTTTTCTTCTTTTTGCCTTCTGTCTCCACAAGGCCAGCCATGTGGGTGTAGTTCAATACAGTATAGCTCTGGCTCACCACCTATACTAGCACCAAGGGTTTCTGGCCTGTCACCTGGCTTGCCCTTACTCTGCAGTGGCATAGGGTACCCATGTCACAGGTGAGGACACTAAGGCAGTAACTGATGGGTGGGTGAGTAAGCAGTGTGAGTGCTGAGGCTTTGCTAAACAAGGCCTAACTGCATGTTAACGGCTATGTCAGGGTAGCTCAAGGGAGATGTTTCGGGGGGAAGCTAAGACCTTTGTCCCTCTCTCTAGCACCTAACAAAATGTATGGGTGATTAGCTATCTACCTAGCTTACCACCAGTTTAGCTCAGAAAATAGGAAGGAAGAATGGTAGATTCATGTTTGACTTCTTGATCCAACTCTTCTTACTTGAGCTTATTTAATAATAAATATAAATATATCCTCACTTTACAGAAAACTGAGGCACAGAGATGTTAAGTGTCTTCCCCAAGGTTATCCCGCTGGTAATAGCAGGACCATGTGTCAAACTTGTCAGTCTGATTCCAAAGTGGGTAACTTTTTAAAAGGCTTACATTTTATTTATTTATTTTTTTAATTGAATTCATTGGGGTGACATTGATACAGGTTTCCTGTGTACAACTCAACAAACATCACCTACACACTGCATTGTGCACCCATTGCCCCAAATAAAATATCTTTCCAGCCCCATTTTTCCCCCTTTTGCCCATATCCACTTACCCCCTACCTCCCTTTCTCTCTGACTCTCATCACACTGTTGTCTGTGCCTATGTGGGTAACTTTTAACAACTGCAAAACAGTTGTTTTGCCTCCCCATTAAGATCCTGTAAGTACCAAGAAGTTTGCTCTCATCAATACATTCTCTCACAGATCTTTGAAAACCCACCACTAGTAGATATGTCTTCCCTCTGGATTCAAGTGTTAACATGTCTGCTTGAGCCTCCTTTAAAATGCAAGGTAGTTTAATATTTTTCAGAAAATGGATGATATCTTGAGGACCTCAGTTAGGTTGAATTGGGCACCTCTTTATCACCAGTGCAGAAAAGATGGGGCAGTCTGGAGAATGAAACACAGAAACTAGAAATCCAGAGCCAAAGAGAGTTTTCTTTATATGTTTTCTCTAGAATCAATCCCACTTGAAACAAAAGATAAAAATTGCTTGAACTGTTAGTTATGAAGTCTTTTTAGATGTCTATCCTCTACCCTCTGCACAAACCTCTTTGCACTTAGTATAAAAGGCTGAAATAAAGACTCACCAAAATTAGTTCTGCAGATCATCATTGAAATTTCAATTGATAATTATAGTAAATCAACCACTGATAACATGCCTTATAATTTGTAAATTGTGTCCACACACATTAGGTTATTTAACTCTCACAGGAAGAAGAAAGGAAACTAACATTGATTGGCCAAGCAAACAACCACAGTGTGCCAGAAAATATGGTAAACTTTTTAGCCTGTGTTTTCTTGTTTACTCCTCACAGAACTCCCAAGAGACTTGTACAATTTTCCCTTGTCTATAGATAAGGAAACATAGGCTCAAGGGAGTCAGCAAATTTCCCAAAGTCAGACAGCTAGAAAGAGGCAGAGCTGGGATTCAAACACAGATCTGCTGATTCTGAATTCTTTGTTTTTTCCCATAACTCCATGATGCTATAAATCCCACTGATTCACACTGAGCCTTTACAAACTTAACTGTTTTACTTGTTCATGTACTCTCGGAAGATTACACAAAAAATGGAGTCATTAGTTCAAGTTTCAGATGTGATTTAGTCAATATGCCCCATGCCACTATACCGTAGCTACTTAATTCACTGATTCACTCCATGAGGTGCTATTCCTGGAAAGAGCCATTTGGATACCATCTGTTCCTTTTTGCTAAGTCACCAAAGAGCTATTATGTTAGCAGTGCAGTTGTATTTTCCAGACATAGGTACCAGATTTGTGAGCAACCTGTCAATAACCTGGTTCATCAGACTAAGGTTAGACCTACTTATTCTGTAGCACATGGGTCAATAAGTAACTGCTATTGAGTTTCCTTCCCTCTTCGTTTTTTCTTCCATCAGACCAGGGTTCTAACTGTAAGAACACACCTTATATGCCTAACTTACATATGCCTAACACACATCTTGCATGCCTACCATAGGTCACTGTTTACATTTCTCCCTTCTCCCACATCCTGAATCAATTATGGTCTCCTCTCCTATCTTCCTAACCAAATTCTACCCATCCTGCAATGACAATCTCAAATCCCAGGCTCTCTGTGAAAGTTTCCTTAATCCTCACTGCAAGTCTCCATCTATCTATCTTTATACTGCCTCAGTTCACAATTAATTATAAATATTAAAGGACAGATGTAATATGAAAGCACCAAGCCTTGACATTCTTAATGAACATTTCCTTCTGTTCTTAAAGATGTTGATGGCTAAGTGGTTCATGTGAGATATTTTTTATCTTCTTACTGGAAATGTAACTGTTCTGAGGGCATACCCCTTATCTTACTTCATTTCCTCATCAGCCACCCCCATCTATACTCCTAATAGTGCTTGACATGCAATATATTCAAAAGATATTTGCTAGTAGGTTTCCAAACCTATAGAACCAAAGCCATAGCAACAAGAGATAGGATGCACGAGAAAACATGAGTCAACAGGTTATTAGTGCACGTGGATAGAAAGGAGTAATTGCATGCTGCCCTCTGGTAACTAGCTCTTGTAACACATGGCTTGGTTTTGTTGATTATAAGCTTATGAATTACATGCTATAGCTATGAACATTATACAGATAAGTGAAATAAGGCATAAACCAATAACATAACTTGCCCAAGGTCACTAGACCAATGCTAGTGGAGAAAAGGCTCACTTTTTCTAACAACAAATCAATATTTTTGTTGTATCACCACCCTGTGTGGAGCAAGAAACATAGCTACAATTAGTTCCCTGCACTAACCTATTTTCTCACTGTACATTTCAGAATTGGAGAAGTAGGAGGAAGCATAGGATTTGGTGGAAAGCAAAGGACTCAAAGATTCTGGAAAAAAGTAAGATGGTATCCTAAAGCATTTTTAAAACATTTCCAAAGACATATCACAAAAGACCCACCTAAAACTAGACATTTATTTGAAGTCTCATGTTTTATCTTAAAAATTTATGTAGTTTTTATATTTTACTGCATAATCATCTATTTTTAATAAAAAGAATGTTTTAGTTATTTATAATGGAGTTAACCTGGCATCTCAAGTAGTTGCTACAAGGCTATTATGATTCAGGCATTCCAACTCCCTGGAAGTAACCACCATCCAGTTGAGAGGTTATGTCCCTGACAGAAAGATGGCAGGACAGGGAGTCAGAAAAATCTAGTTTTAGACCCAGCAAATTCAGTAACAGGATAAAAGCCAGGTCACTGAGCTCCCCCTCCTTTATTTATATATTTGAGGAATAAAGAGTGAAAAGAATGACCTCTAAGAACCCATGTCTCATCAAGGATCTGATTTCATTCATAAATTTTTCCGTACTGGGAAATACTAGAAAGAAAGCAGGGATGCTATACAACTCTTCCCTTTGGAAAGCAATAATCTCTGCTTTTATATTCAGATACAGAAATTTAAAAGGCATGATGTCTTAAAGGCCTGCATAAATAAGACAAAAGTAAAATAAAAAAAAAAACAATGACATATAAAGTGGCTTCTTATTAATTGCCTAAAGGATAAGGTTCTATATGTCTGAGAAAGGGCACCTAAAATCCATTTGTAATCCTATCGTTCTATGCTTGTAGCCTATATTTTGTTTTGTTTATGAATCAGTTAATTTTATGGATTCAAGACTGTGAAATTAGTGACAAAAATGATCTTATATATTAAGGAGTCACAATGGAATACCAAGCAACAGAAAGAAATAAGACAGTTGGTGAAAGACAAATACCATAAGTTCTCACTTATAAGAGGAATCTAATAAACAAAATAATCTAATGAGCAAAACAGAACCAGGCACATGGAAACAAGGAGCGACAGACTGACAGCTGCCAGAGGGGAGGGGGCAGGGGAAATTGTGGAAAGAAAAGGAAGGGATTAGACAAAGAACATGTATGAATGACCCATGGACGTGGACAATAATGTGGGGATTGACTGTGGGAGCAGGGGGTGCGCAGAGGAGGGCAAAGGGGGGAAAATTGGGACAACTATAATAGAATAAACAAGAATTTTAAAAAGGATGTGAGGTGAAGCAGTGAATTATGATCAATCTCTGTCTTCTCTCTTGCCTTTTTCCATGTTCTAGACCCTTATCTCCAGAAAAAATTTCCTCACATCTAAACTCAGCTTTCATTTTTTCCTATCCAACCATAATTTAATATCAGATCATATACCCAAAGCTTAACACATCACAGGCTAAGCCACGGAGAAAGCCTTGAGACAGTTCATATCTAGAACAATTTCTTTGTATGAGAGGGAATCTTAGGAAGAGAGACCAAGAAGAGGTGTCAGTTTATTTTACTTTTTAACCATTAGTAATTTATAATGTGCTCACATCAATGTTGGGTCTGGAAGATGTTTCAAGGCCTGCCTCTAAAAGATGGCAACTGGGCTAGGTTGCAGAAGGAATAAAGAATATTTTAGTTCCATTTCCCCTATTTTAAATTCTGATAATGTCTATAAGTCAATCAATCTCTGTTCTATCTATTTTTCTTCAATATCAATGTTCTATTTGGAGTTTTTTCATAAGAAAAAAAACACAGAGAGAGAATAAATAAAAAGGAGGAGTGAATGGGGTCTAGAAAAATAGAGGTTGGCCAAATACTGCAGCATTTGCTGGTACCAAGGAACATATTCTGCATATGTGTTCGTATGTTTTCATTGACTAGGCAATGCACTCTTTGTTCTACAGCCAAGAGCCTACAAATTTCTGGGTCCAAAATGCCAACCAGTTCCCAGCCCCACAGCTGCTCTAGCTTCCCAGAGTGGCAGGGTGTATGTTACTCTTAGTTTCTCAGTTTTCCAATGGCTTTCTTACCCACAGTTATTCTGCAAAACAATGGTCCTTTTTGCCAATTTATCTCCTACTGGGCCTGGGATAATGCTACAACTCTAAGTTTCAGAGTAAGGATGGAGGCATATTATCCGTTGCTGTGGGTTTAGAGGAAAGAGAGGAAAATAGTAAGAGAAGAATGAAAGGAAGAGAAAGAAGGCAGAGAGCAGGTATTTTCTGGTGCATGGGGACTCTTCACAAGTTGGAGAGCAAAACGATGGTTCTCTGTTCTCTCAGGCACTGTGTCCACTGGAATTGTAAACTCAAACACATTGGAACCTTTTTTTGTTTTATGAAGAATGCCCTAAATCAACTGGAAAGATGATAGCTTCCTTATGAATGCAATGTTTGCAACCTTACGCCTCATGACCCCTCCTTTTCCTCATGGACTCAACAAAAACATCTGTACATTATGCTTTTATGTTATAGGATGAGCATTTCCTAGCCCTGTGACTGGAGTCAGCAGATGAGGCGTCTAGAGTTGGCTGTGACTTTACAGAATTTGGTAAGAGTACTTAACTCTCTATTATTTCTAAGGTTATATCCAATTATCAATAAGGAGTGGATGATTCCTGACTTTAATACTAATCTAATTATGATGTAATAAAAATAGTGATAGAGTTTAGGATGTGGGTTATCTGATTGTCTTTAAGACATTTCTCTTCAGGTATATGGTGATCTTAGCCAATTAACATAACTGCTCTGAAACTTCCTATTCATATATAAATGGACATTATAAATTATTACTTAATCAACCTCATGTGCTTCTTTGATAAGCAAACAAGGTCATATATAAAAACACTACTCAATTTATAAAAGGATACATTTGAGATAATATTAAAAACTAGCACCATTAGTAATGGCAGCCTTTATGGGCACTTTCCTCAGTTAGCTGTTACGCTAAGGGCATAATTCACCCTATCTTTTTAAAACTGCAAACAACCCAAAAAAGATTTGTATAATATATAATGTTATAGAGGATGAAACTGAGGTTTAGAGAAGTTCGGCAATTTGCCCAAGGTGGCAATTGGTAGAGCAAGGATTCAGATCTATATTTTTTAACTAACCAAAACTCTGACTCAGAACAAAAATGTGCTAGACTGAGACCCTAATCTCACTAGATTATAATTTACTACTTAACCACTTCTGATTCTGGCCACTTCAATTCCTTGAACTTCAATTTTAAAAAATAAATAATATAGGGACATTAAAGCCTGTCTTGCTACCTGACAAAATTGCAATGAGGAAGAATTTAGCTGACACTACTTGAAAATTGTAACAGGAGGGATTAGTGTCAGGAAGGCAGGTAGCAGTAGTGGGGTAGTGGTTGCCTCGGCAGCAGGAGCTACAGTAAAAGCATTTGCGCAGTGTATTTGGGGGGCGGTCTCTGCACAAGATAAAAATGAGAAACTCCATTGTCCTTAGGCACCTTTCTGCTCGCTAGAAATATAAAAATGAGACTTAAAAGGATGTAGCATATCTAGTATTAACTCATTAAAAGTCTTGAGAATTTGGCATGTTTGTGTGCACGCATGCATTTTAATTTAGCTTTGCTACCTAGAGGAGGACTCGTGTTATTAACTCTGAACAACTGTCTGTTTTTCTATTCTATAACAAAAATGTCTTGAGTTTTATTTTTGCAATTTCTGGAGTGGGTGAGAAAAAATGGGAGCAGCAGAAAAGGGGCTTTACTCTGTTGTACAGTAACATATATCTGTGTGCACACCCCATTTCGATGAGTCAACACAAACATTTCACAATGAGCAATGCTGGAGTAAAGACAAAGCACCCTGCACCTGGCTTTACTTTCTCATGGACTCCAGATGCTTATGCAAAGGAATCACAAGACCAGCAGTCAAAGAAAAGGAAACTCACACAAAAGAGGGAAATAAAAAGATAACAAGCTCTTGCTTTTTGTTCAAAAACAAAAGTGACAATTGCATTCCATTTTACCAGAAATCTGCAAATGTTTATGCAGTTCCAGGCTGTTGCAATTATCCAGGTCGCTTCTGGTGTAGTTATTTTTTCCCCATTAGGTTGAAAGTCTCTATAGATTGTGTCATCTTTATTCCTTTACTAATAGAAATTCCATTAATAGCCTTGTTCATATTCTTCCAAAGGAAATTGACTAAAAACTGGGGTATTACTAGACAAAAATCCAAAGCAAGGCCAAGAAGAATAAAATAGAGAAATGAATCCAACATGATTGAGGATGATGAGTCAAGTAATATTTAGATCCAGAAAGGACAAACAGACTTGGAACACCATGAACTAGAACTGAATCTCATCACTGAACAAATTCTATTTAGAGCTGACCTAAGCTTACGATGGTTCAAACTCGACGTCTAGGGACCGGAGGCCGGGGCTGTGGAAGTGACGTGGCAGCCGAGGAGACAAGCATCAAGGATGTATTTGAGACGGGATTATTTCATCTTCATTAACTCAGTTCTACCTAAATTCTCACATTTTAAGTATTAATCAGTCCATACAGGTTTATTTAGGAAACATGGTATTTAAGACACTACTTTGGATGCAGAAACTAGGAAGATGAAGAGCATGGTTTTTCCCTGCAAAGACTGTACAATGTCATGTGCAAATAAGAGAAACCCCCCAAATGCTTATAATACAAAGCAGAGAAATGTCACAAGAGAAATAAGGGCAAAGGACCATGGTGAGTATGAAGGAAAGTGAAATTAGGACCAGAAGTTCTGGTTTTCTCTCGGTCTTACCATCTATATGATTTCAAACAAGGTACCTGATTCCACTGATCCTCAAAAATGAAGATAATAACATTGGGACCATTTCATACTGGTATTGGGGTAATTAAATAAGAATTCATAGATTAAAGTACTATGTAAATAGGTTCCTTGCTCTTATTTTTCTCCAGGGAGTGTTAATCACCTTTGAAATAATGAGGGAGAAGGCAGGTCATCTGGTTATGAGTTGCGATGGAAGTCTTGTAGAAGGGGCTATGAGTTAAGTCCGAAAGGATGGAACGTCCCCTTGAAACCCAGTGGGCTCAGGTAGTCTGCTCAGTTTTTCTCCAGCTCTTGTTCTGTCCTTTCTTGTAGAACTGGATCCCATGCCCAGATTACTAGTCACAAGCTGGCCCCTGTCTTAGTTAAGGTTCTCTGGTTGCAGAGAACGTAATGACACTTGCATAACTTAAGCAAAATTTGGACTTGCCAGGTCCAAAGGGCAGGAAGCACAGCAGGTTAGCCACTTGATGAATAGGAACTGGGAACTGGGAGTTCTGAGCAACCTAGGAAGCCACAATCCAGCCTCTCTCAGCCTCTCGCTGTCCCTGTCAGGCTCATCTCTTTCAGCAGCTTTCTTAGGGACTATGTGGTTTCACATCTTCTTTTCTCTTTCTACCCTTGTTTTATTCTTTTATATTCGTGCACAAGTTTTCTTTGCTTCTCTGTGCATATGTCAGTCTCTGGCACAGATAGGTGTTAACCTATGGGTCAGGCCATGTATAGTGGGAGTAATGAAGTCAGTTGTCTGGGAGCCTTTTCTTTCTGCAATGAAGATTCTCTTCTAAGGCTTCAGTGCCTTAGTCTGGGCCTGCATTATTCAGCTTTTCTATTCTGGTTGACCTGCAGAATATTTGGCCTAAAATAAATTACCCAACTCTCATCCTTGTTGTTCCTGACTTTTCAACCTAATGCTCAAAGGGGAAAATCAAGACTTTGGGAAAGTTGATAACTAGTCCTAATTCCATACTGTTCTTTCATGCCTCAGTGCCTTTGCACATACTGTTTCATCCCTCCTCACCTTTTTCACTTGATGAGCCCTTATTTTAAAATCAACTCATGAGTTCCCTTTGTCTTTTCCCTTTTCAGTCTTCCTTAATCTTCCTTCTCCTCCATTCCAAGCTGATGAACCATGTCCATCTTGCTGCATTTACTGTGGTTTTTGCATCCCTTGATTACTGCTCCTGTCACACTGGGTGATATATATTTTTTGGTTTCAGTGGTTTTCTCCTTATTCTAGTAAACCATTTGAGAGAATGGGCTGGGAGTCAGATAACTATTTTCAAGGCCTGGTCTTTCCATGTATTAGCTATGAAATCAAGGGAAAATTACTTAATCTCTGTCAACTTTGTCAAAAGGAGATGATAGTGCCTACATCAGAAAGTCGTTGAAGAGTTAAGTAGAAAAATATTTGAAGTGCTTAGAACAGCACGTGACATACAATAGGTATTCCATAAATACTATCACTTTTATACTTCTAGTACCAAACCCGGGGTTTTTCAGGCAAATGTACCATCTTGTTTGCTAAAGAAATTAACTCTTTTTTTTTAGGATTTTTAAAATGTATTTTATTTTTAGACAGAGGGGAATGGAGGGAGAAAGAAAGGGAGAGAAACATCAGTGTGTGGTTGCCTCTTGCATGCCTCCTACTGGGGACCTGGCCTGCAACCCAGGCATGTGCCCTGACTGCGGAATAGAACCCCTGTGACCTTTTGGTTTACAGGCCGACGCCCAGTCCACTGAGCTACACCAGCCAGGGCTTAACTCGTATTTGGAAAGAGTGTGTTGTTTTGTCTGTAGTGGCTTTGCAAAATATCTATAATTGCTATGCTATTCTGATAATAGACGTGTATTTGTGAATGCATATGTGCAATATTGAATTGCAACTGTGAGAGATGCCATGAACAACTTTCACAAGATAACATTCAAGTGTGCATGTATATGTGTATGTGTTTATATATACACATATATATATAAAAATTTTTATTTAATATTTGTCTCTTTTACTAGAATGTAAACACATTCAGGACAGAATCTGAGCTCATTCTAGTTATGGCTATAAACCCAGATGTATTACAATTTCAGATACATAAGGTATTTAATAAATATTGGTTTAATGAATGAGTAGATGAAAAAATGGACCACATTTACACAATTAGTAAGTGCCTTTACTGTTCCCTCAACTTTGAATGTCTTCTTTCTGCATCATCACTACATGTAAAAATTCTCCTTAACCTTCAAAATGCAGCTGAGATACCCTTCCATGAAGCTTGCCCCATCCTTAATTTTTATGGTAATTAATGGGTATTTAAGGCACTCAACACTTTGCAGCTGGTGTTAAAGTGATTTATGCATTCACTTGAAAATTTCTTGTGGGCAGAATTCCATGTAGGTTTTATCAGGGATTCTCCTGTTTTAGTCATCCTGTCTCCCCCAGTGTTTGGCAAGCTTGATGACATTTACATAAGACCAAATCCAAACATGATGGAAAATCAACTTTGTACATTGCAGCAAGAGACAGTGGGGCACCATTTGGGCAAGGGGTAATGCAGTTTTTCTTTCAAAGTGATGGTGTCACGAAGACATTCAATTACACCTTCAGGTCCTTATCCTGTGCCTAGTACCATGCCTGGAACATAGCAGGGGCTCAAAAAAATGCGAGTGAAGTGAATGCAAACACAGCCCAGTCTCTACAAAAAGAACTACTATTTATGGGACTGTTCTTATAAGCATGTCAGCTCACATAATAAAACACCAACAACATTTGATTTGCCTGATACCCAAAGATACTGACTGTCTAGAAAAATGCTCTTATAGCTTGAATGATGGAATGGATTTACAGGACTTCATGAGAGAGTTTTTTTGTTTGTTTTTTTAAATCATTCTTTCATTCAGTAAATATTTAGGGCCTTGTGTTGGCTGGCACTTATGCTAAGGACTTCGGAAATTCTGTGCTGCTCTTTGGTCAAGTAGACCAACCTACTTGAGCTCAAAATTTGATCTCCATCTTATCAATATAGGGCATTATATGTTATATGAAATAAAATACTGAGACTCTGAAAGACTTCACAGTTTGTCTTCCTTCTTCCTGCTGACATTTAGGGCAGTACACTATCCAGGTGTGAGCTGCTTTGTGAAATCTAGGCTGTATGGCACGATTGTACTATAATTGAGATTTTAAGTCAGATTTATTAGTAGTGCATAGAACTCCAATTACTAAGAAACCATTTGTGATCTATAGCTTATGTCATATGGAAGAAATGATCTAGGGGGATCTGCACTTATAGGAGATGCATAGATAGCATTTACCTACTTGTGAAGTTTTCAGGTCAGTTTTCCAAAGATTAGCTACATCAATGTGTCTATACTTTCCACACAATTCATTTCCAAGCATTAAAAAAAAAAAACTAGTTTTATTTTAAAGAAGGTAAATTGAGTCAATACAAAGTGTCATTTCTTTAATATGCTCAATATGGCATGATAATGATATATATTTTTAGGACTTATCTGGATATCCTAAATAAGGGTATCATTAGGCAAAACTCCCATATATCCATGTATGTGTATGTATATATAAATGTGTGTGTTTATGAAATATGTATCACTGGGTTAAAAAGGGCATAACAGAGAGAATAAATGGGGTCCATTTTCTGAGATCTAATTTATATACTCAGACAAAGAAATAAATTGAGGCTCAATTAAAATAGAATTATCATCAGCTGATGGTAATATTTTAATAATGAGCTCCATGAAGGAGGAGATACTTGAGCTTCACAAGAATTATCATACTCTTATGATAAAATAAAGCAAGAAGAGTTTAATAAAGATAGAAGCAAATTGTACACATCAGATTCCAGTTCAGTGTATTATAAAATCATTATAACAATCTGATTTAGAGAGCTTCCCACCATTGGTTTTTTAAAGTTCTTGTAAAAAGTATATGTTTAATGACTTTAATAATCAAGATCAATTTAGAGAGATCCAACTAGAAAATAGTATTCAATGAGAACTTTAAATATAGCATAGTCTTTGAAACATTTAGATGATTCCAAGTTACAGTGAAAAATATAATGGCATTTAACTTGAATCACTGAAAATAATGAACTTTAAAGATTTATGCTAACTATTGACAGAAGCATATCTCTTGAGTTTTTATGTCAGAAAAATTTGAGGGATTCCAAATAAATTTTTATCAGGGATTAATTTTCACTAGTGTTCTCTTATATTTAATATGTTATCTTAATCTTTCAACATAGCTCTAATTAAAAAATTAAATATTTTAATACTCTTCTTCCAAGTTCCCTTTACCTCATCTCAGCCTATCAAATGTTCCTCTGATTGGGTAATTATAAGCACAAACATAATTTCTGCAATATAAAACATAACACTGACTTATTAATTCACTTTATATATCTATACACTTCTATCAGCCATTTTTACAAATCTCTGAGTAGTGCCTCACTACTTTACTAAAGAAGCAATCACAATTTTTAACAGAGGCTTTATGGTAGATTTTAGTTGGAAAAACAAAGAACTGAAATTTAAGAACTAACTTTTGGCTTCTTGATCTATGTGCAAAATAGTCAAGTCATTCTAAGTAGTTTGGGGAGAACCAACCAGGAAATATACACTGAAAAATCTGTTTTAAATTTTAATATGAAGGATATCAATCTCGTGCTCTTTCTTTAGTACATGTTACTATTAGAAACTACCAGGTTCAGTGGGATAAATTTGTTTGACCACTCTTCCTCTTTCTCACTGATCAATGTTAGACCATATTAAAAATTCAGATTTCATACAGAGAAAAAATTAATAAAAAACATATTTATCCCAAACAAGAACTACAGAAAAAGTACTACATCTTTAAATGCATAGACTACATGCCATTTATGCAGAGCTATAAAAGAAAAAAAATGAATAAAAGATTTTAAAATCCTTAGGAAAAAAGAAAGAAAATTCTCCTTACCGGAATGAATGCGTGTTGCATAGCTTGCTCACATTGTTTTAAGGAAGCAATAGTATCCCACAAAAGCTGATAATTTTCAGCCCGGGAAGCACTTGGCCGTTGCATGGTGAAAGCTAGTAACACTCAAACTGAGCTCAAAGAACCCAGTTGAACGGAAAAAAACCCTGCAGATCTGTTACATAAACTTCTTAATTAGATCTGCTACACAAACTGCTATCTTAAGACTTAAAAAAAAGTTAATCAGAACATTTCTTTTGGGGGATAACTGGGCATGACTTGAACAGAGACAGATGTTTTCATTGGGAAGGGTTTTTGTTCCCACACTTGTGAAAAGCAATCCCATCAGTGTTTCCCTGTCTTTACACGGGTCTGGCGAAACTGCACATACCATAAGTGTGTGGGAAGAGAGAAGTGGGAGGGAAAGAGATGTGAAAAAATATTTCCACCAGAAGATCTGGGTGACAGGCAATGGAGGTAGCATTTGAGGAGCTTGTGCAAAGTGTGTTAGTTTGAAGGCAGTGTGTTATACACACATACGTGTACATATATAAGCAGGTGTCTACACTTTTCTGCTGTGCGAGAAATGCTGTCATATACATGCATTCTCACAACGTCACTGAATATGTCCAGTCCTCCTCTCAGTTCAGTTAAGATCTAGATGCAATATATATTTCATCTACAGACTATTAATGCTCTTATTAATGACAGAGTTATTTACCTGGAAATATCTCTAAAGACTAGACAGAAGTTTCTTGAGCATAAAATGCAGTCCATTGACAATCTTAAAATTAAAGAGTAGTTAGGAGACCTTTATGTTCTCTTATGTGTTGGATAAAAGTCACATTTATTTCTTGTTCTAGGTAGAATTTACATAAACAACATCAGGAGAATTGAGCATTTAAATATTCTTGGGACCTGAGAGTGGCCTGGACATAAATTGGAATGTGTTAATTCTAAAAAAAATTGCTTGCACACTTGAACAATAAAAACCTAGTAAGCACTAAATAAAATCTGAACAGAAGAATGTATCAACATATTCTAAGTGTTCCTTCACCTAAGTCAGGAACCCGCAAAGTAAGGTGAGGTTCTACTACCTCCCTACAGTCTCTGTGGGATTGTTGAGGTAAGGTTAACATAGCCTGTAAGGTCCTGAGCTCTTAGAAGTTCCAAAGGAATCTATACTCTTAGGGCTAGTTAAATAGCAAACAGCTATTTATTCAAGCATTTCTAGAGGCAAGGGGTAAACTGAGAGCAATACACAATATAATGAATAAATTGTGTTTTAATTGACCTAGAGAATCCAAGGAGTATAAAAGAAGGTACAAACTGTAGAAAATAGTTAGATAACATAAATGAAGAATTTTTTCTGTATTATTTTTAGAAGAGCTCCATGATTTGGGTTACCTAGTTTTTCTGCATTTGTACAACAGTGATGGTGGATTAGTTCCTACTAATGACCTTGCGGTGTGAAAGTTTCAAAGGTTGATGCCAGCAAAGTTTCCCTCTCATCTCAATTACTTTCGATTTTGAATTCAAGGAATTGCAACTAGAATTGATCTTTTAAAATTTCTACCTGGGCTAATGTGTAAGAAGATTGTTTTTCCTTAATATTTCATGAGTATATACCAGAAGGCTACTGCCATTAGTTTGTTTTTCAATATCAATTCAATGGACCTTTTCTTTTTCTCATTCAGGATGTTCTTCTGTTCAGCTCACACCCACAGTTCCTCCTCTGCCTTCATTCCTGCCCTTATAGTCTCCCACCTGCCCCAGCCACATGCTTCTTTCTCATGCACTGTCAACCAGCCAGTTCACAACTTCCAGAAAATTTTCCTTCACTAGTAAATGTCCTGTATTTCTCAGCAAGGAACAGGAAAATAAAAAGGTTTTTTTTTTCTAAATTATCCTCCAAAATTCAGCCAATCCTTTTTAAATTACTTGAGCAAATGTTCATCATTATTGGGTCTTCTGTCATGCTTCGACTTCTTCTACCTCTTATTCATCAGGTTCTGTTAGTCTTTCATTTATGCAGCTTCTAAAAGACCCTCCTTTCTTATACTTTAGGGAATGAGTAGAAAATCTATTCTCTGTGTGTAGAAACACTACATCAAAAAGTACCCCTGGAATCATGCATGCATTCATTTATTCATTGACCCAATAAACTTATTAAGCATACCATTTGATTTTGCTATGGGCAAATGGATATAACAGATGTTGATTCTATCTCTAAGGTGTTTAAAGTCTAGTAGTTCATGATACCTGGGCATGAATAACAAAATGTCAAGTTAAGAAAGAGTACGTTCCCTAAAAAGATTGATGTAAACTCTTCATAAAACAATAAAAAATACACCCATTGGGGAAATTAGGGCAGCCTCATATAAGATTTAGTACTTGGTTCAAGCTTGACGTGTGGGTAAAATCTGGACATGCAGAGATAGGTAGGGGACAATCATGAGGAAGGCATGGAGTAGGAAAGTAGCGTCCATTACTGGTTGGTTGGGAAGGAACAAGATACCAAGAAAGCTGAACACTCAGATTTATACTGGAGCCAAGGCTATGTATATTTTGAGTAAAAAGCCAGTAACTTCCTATTCTTAATGCTACCTAATTTTAGCTTTAACCAATTTCTAGAGCATCGATGTGCATGAATTCAGTGAAACTATCCTTAAAATAAACCATGTGAGGTGGTAAATCTATATAGTTATCCCCACTCTTTAAAATAGGTACATTTCATATACTTTTGGAGGTTTAGGAGGCTCAATCATTTTGGTCACACTACTTAGTTAATAATTATGGGGGTTTTATTAAGTACATGTAATGTGTTTTGCACTCATGCCCAATCACTTTTATAAGTTGCAAAATCTATTACCTTCACATTCAAGCAGAGTCCACAATGAATCTCAATTGATCAAATATATGATTCAGTTCATTTTGGCTCAGTTTAACAAGATTTATCGAGCTCTACTATACACTAAGCACTGTGTGAGAAACAGGGACTACAAAGATAGATATAATTTCAATCCTCTGTTTCCTTCCAGCTTCCACTCAATGTACATTTGTCCCTGCCCACAAAGTACAGTGCTCATATTTTCTTCCTATTAGCTCATTGTTAGCTGGGTCTTCTGTCATGCTTGGACTTCTTCTATCTCTTATTCATCAGGTCCTGTTAGTCTTTCATTTATGCAGCTTCTAAAAGATCCTCCTTTCCTTATTCTTTAGGGAATGAGTAAAAAATCCAGTCTCTGCATGTAGAAACACTACATCAAAAAATGCCCCTGGAATCATGCATGATATATAATGTTTACTTTTTTTTCTGTTATGCCTGTCATATCTCAAAAAAATGACCATGCTCTAAATTAGATACAAGCCTCAGAATTTCTAAAAGTACTTTTTGTATGGTAGTACTGCCATGCCCAGACAGGTTGGCACTTGGATGCTTTCTGCTGGTGACTGTTTTACATGTAACTTTCCGACAGTTGTACCTTCAGTGAAAATTGAGTAAAAGGGCTAAGATTTATATTCCTACCTGAAATAAACAAAAAACTGAAAAAAAATACATGAAACAATGAATTTTGGGAATAGATCTTTGAAAACAAAGAACAGTAAACTCCGAGAGAAAGGAAACAAACCAGGTAAGTCCCTATGATGGCCCCACTTACAACCTTAATGTCCAGGCCACATTTCCAGGAGAGGTAAACCAGTTGGACCCTACTGAACTTGCTGAATTAAGTAAATAGAGTTGGTTTCCTAGAGAGAGCAAAGCAACAAAGAGAAATGGAAAAATCCATAATTATAGCTTGTAGACAATAGAGAAAATCCATGAAACTACCATTTAGTTCCTTGAGATTATCAGTAAAGTCGATAACTCTCTAGCAAGACTAATGAGAAAAAAAAGAGAGGAGATAAATTATGAGAATCAGAAATGAGAGGTAGCATCACTATAGATCCTACAGTCATGAGAGGGCTAATAAGAGAGCCTTATAAACAACTTTATGCCAATAATTTTAACAACTTAGATGAAATGGATGAATTCCTTGAGAGATATAAACTACTAGATCTCATTCAACAAAAATAATAAGTACCCTAAATAGCCATACTATATATCTGTTAAATATATTGAATTTGTACTTAAAAACCACCAAGAAACTTCAGGTCCAGATCATTTCACTAATGAGTTCTACCAAACATTGAAGGAAGAAATAATAATGATACACAAAACTCTTTTAGAGAACTGAAAAGGAAAGAATAGTTTCTAACTCATTTTTTGAAGTCAGATCTACCCTGGTAGAAAACCAGATGAAGACAAGACAAGGAAAGCAGATACCCACATGCCCTCATGAACATATATTCAAAAATTTAAATGAAATTTTAGCGAACTGAGTTCAACAATATATAAAAAGCATAATGAATCATGAACAAGTAGGTTTAACATCTGAAAATGGCCCAATATAATTCATCATATTAAAAAATTTTAAGAAAAAAAATCAGCTGACCATATGATCATTTCAATAGGCACAGAAACAATATTTTACAAAATGCAAAATTCACTTTCAGTTAAAAAAAGTGCTCAGAACAAGATAAGGAAGTCCCTTTTCACCATTCCTATTCAGGATTATCTGGGATATTCTAGCTAGTGCAACAAATTAATAAAAATAAATAAATATTGTAAATGAAGAAATAAAAGCACAATTCTTTACATTTGAAATAATTGTCTATGTAGAAAATCACATGGAATCTAAAGCAAATTTTAGAATTTACGAATGAGTTTAGCAAGGTTGCAGGACACAAGATCAATATTAAAAAAACAAATTGTGTTCTCTATACTAGCAAAAAGTAAATGGAAGTTGAAATAAAAAAGAAGAACTCATGGACATGGACAACTAACTGTGTGGTGATTGTGGGAACATGGGGGTGGGGATGAGATTTAATGGGATGATCACTTAGTAAATTATATAATGTCTCATCACTGGGTTGTACATCTGAAACTAATATAATATTGTATGTCAACTGTAATTAAAAAATTAAAAATGATTTAAAGTAAAAAAAAGACAGTACACTCTCTTGAGGATAGGGTCCTCCAGCTTAAAATATCTAGCTTCCTGTTGCACTTAAAGTCCAGAGCCTGCATCATTGTAACAGTGACATTATAATTGGTATTAAAATTATAAAGATAAAAATCTACCCTTGCACTTCTTAAGAACTACTTTCTCATGTAGCACCCTCTCACCCCCATGAAGGAATACTTCCCAGTTTATAGGCAGAGCAGTAGGTTCACAGAGGCTAATGCGACTTTTTTCACCACTAACTAGGCGTGTAACCTTGGCCAAGTCCCTTAGTTTCTCTCCACTTCAGTTTATCTGTAAAACGGAGATTATAACAGTCCTCATCTCATAGGATTGTTGAGGATTAGAGGAGAGTTAACATTTGTAAAACTTGAGAGCAGAGTCTGGGACATAATTAGTGCTATCATTAGTGTTCATGAAATTATTCTATTCCCTTTTACTTTATTAATATATTCACTAAGTAAGAATGAAATAATAAAGTAAGCAATCAATAATATCTAAGATGAACTTATAGCAATAAACTGGCTCTGGATCCAACACACACTTGAGCAGCGATCAGTAAATATCGAGGTAACTCCAGGCTCGCTTTCCCTCACCACCACCACTTTCTAGACCAGTCTCAGCACGCGTCCTTCCTAAGGTTCTTTCTTCCTGTTTATGTCCTTCATTGTCCCTGTCTTAATTTGAAATACATTTATTGATTTACTTTTTCTTTCTAGTCTCCCTCACTTGATTACAGTTTGAGGAAGAAAAGCCAATGTACAGTCAGTATTGGCAGTGACTGGAAAACATAGACTCTTCCAGTTTGTGTGATATTAGTGTTATTAATTAGGCCTAAAATAGATAAAAGTTTACTAAAACTTCAAAAACATATGTTAGTGTATTTACCAGGTTATTCTGTAGTTTTGAAGACCTATGGTGAATTTGGCCATGGTTCTTATTACCAAAAACACACATCCAACCCATTTGCTCCTTTTCAAGAGAGAATGGCACTTCCCTTTTGAAGGGACAAGATTCACATGATTGTCCCAGGGTGAAAGGGCCAATGGGCTTTAACTGTAAGCAGTAGTGCTCCAGAGGGCATGAACTGATCTGTAGTGCATCACAATTCATAAACAGAGAGCGCACTATATAGTCAATCACACTTCCCATGTGATTAAGGAGTGCAAGTCATTTTAGTAGAAAGCTAGTCCATTTACTTGGCAGAGTCTTTGGAATCCTAAGCCTATTACTATCAGGGTGAGAAAGCAAGTGATCAGAGAGAAGATGACCGAAGCAGGCAGGACCCCACATCTTGTTGGAACAGAGTTCTGCTGAACACTAGGTCACAGCATGTGAAACCTCAGGCCAGAGTGAAGGCTGCGGCTAACTTGGGTAAAACTAGGAGATAGATCGAGTCTGTCTTCTTCATGTTCTTCCCCTTCCAGAGCCCTCAGCCCCTTTCCTCTGAACTCTCCTGACAGAAGGAATGCCACATGAACTCATTTATAGGTCAGTATTAAAAATTTAATTTATCTTTCTCCCACACGCCTTCTTGCTTCTTTTTGAGGGCAGGTGTCATTCTTATTTATCTGTTTACCCCCAGGCCCTGAGTGCATTGTCTAGCACATGATGAGAGACAACAAAGTTTTGTTAAATAAATGGATGGATGGACGTGGAAAGTATTGTACTTGACAGTTGATAATAGGAATTTGTTGAGCATATTTTGGTTGACAAAGCACTTTTCCTAGTAGAAATTCTCTTCTCTTTTACTTTTTACTGTCTCTGTGTATCCTCATTTCAATATTAGTATATCAATGGCTTCCTCATTTCTATCTTTGACCCAGACTTCTCTCCTGAGTTGCACATCCTGCTGTCTGCTGGTCATCTCCACTCAGGCATCTCACAGACATCTCAGACTTACCACCTTTAAATTCTGAGCTCTCTTCTTTCCTCCCTGCTCAAATTTGCTTGTCTTTCACTTCCTTATCCAGTAAAACCCCAGCTCCTTCCACTCAGTTGCTTAAGCCATATGCCTTCATCTCATGAAGCCCCAATATCTATTTTATCATGACCCTCTGGGCCTGGCCTGGTCTAATTCAGGGTCTCCAGTGTCATCTTGTGCCATCTCCCCCTGTCTGTGCCCTTGCCCCACAGGCCTGCTCCCAATACTTAGGTTATAATGACGCTGATTCTCATGTCGGTTCCTATGCAAATGCTATTTACTCAGCCTCAAATCTTCTCCCACCTCTTCTCCAGAATTCTTGCCTACTCGTCAATCTGAGTTCCACTGTGCATTAGCAGCAGGCTGTCCTCTACTCGCTAGAGGCCAGCCACAGTGCTCTCTTCCCCTCATGGTGGCAACCAAATAGGTCCCAAGACATTGTCAAACGAATGCTGGGCTGGGGTGGAGGCAAAAGTTGGTACAAAATCAAATTCAGTTGAGAACCACAACTTTGGTCAGGACATTTTATCATAGCTTTTCATAGAGGAAGCTATGTGACTTTCAGATTATTGTTGAACCCCCTGTTGGACTACCCCTGTATGGATCGAGAAGAGTTTTTTCTCATTATATGCTATACATACATAGTGTCTAACATGAGGCACATGTTCTGTAGATACTGCTGAATAAATGAATGAGTTCTATTATTGTAAAATCATATGGAGTATGTATAATCATAATTGGCACTACCATTTCTAAAGGGAGGTAACAGATGCACAGAATTGTTAAAAGATAGGCACACAAATCACACTATCAATGAATGGCAGATTTGTATCGGACCTGAATCTAGGTTTTATTATTCCCACTTCTCCTTATCTATGTGTATCATTTTACTGCCATTACCATTTTACTAATCTTATAATTACTTTACCTCTTTCCCTTCCAAGCTTCTCATTGAATCTACATAACAGTAATATACATCCAGCTCTTTTGCAAGGCCCAAAATGTTCAGGACCTCACAGTGGCTTTCAATGATGCCTCACTATGATGCTTTTGAAATCTCACAGCATATTAAATGTAGGAGGGAGATGGTTAGAGCTTCTCTTGTTGTAATAGGAATGCAAGAGGGAAAAAAAATCAGAAACTCTTCTGAGTGAAATTGCTTTGACAGTACTCTTAGTTTTGTGGTCCTGGAGAAAAGTAATCACATGACAGGTAAAGATAATCTGATATTAATGAAGACATTGCAGAATTGTTAACCAGAACATGAAAAAACTTCTAAGGATACTAGATTAAAATGATCTTTTATTACCTTATTATGACCATACTCTGCCTGAGTATGGCCAAGCAGAAAAATCTCAATTGAAAATAGAAATTCTTTTAAATGGCATGCCTAATGCACTTCTATTCTCCAAGGTTTTGAAACACAAGATCTATACAGAACAGTTATTCATTTTTTTTTCCAAACAAATATCTTTGCATGACCTAAGTGCCTTCATCCCAATAACAAAGAGCTGAGTGAAGGCAGAGCACATTTGTAAGAGCTAGACCTGACACAGAGGTGCTCTGCAGCCCTAGGGGGGAGCTGCAGGGTGGGGGGCATTTGTGATAATAGAATCTTCTTACTTTGTAGCAAGGGGCTGGTGGCTGAAGGACCTTCTCCTCTGTAGGTAACACCTACGTTTTCCCATCTCTACACAGAGGCAGAGAGAATAGTTAGGACTACAGGATTTAGAGTCAGATTTCCTGGACTAGAATACTAGTTAGACTGATTCTTATAACTGCCTGACATTGGGTAGCTTACTTTACACTCCAGACCTTAGTTTCCTTATCTGTAAAATGGGTTTGATAATAATATTTCTGTCATATAGTTGTTGTGAGGATTAAATGAGTTAGTTAAGGTGGTCAGCACAAATAACCATTCAACAAATAATTGTTAGCTATTATCTCTCTTCCTTACATAGATATATTTCTATTTCTGTATATTACTAAGCTGGGTCTACACGTCAGATGTTTATAACATCACTAGTTAATAAGCATGTCAAGAATTCAATTCCTATTGCATTCTCATCATTATATAAGTATCTCATTTGATTCTTACAACAATCCTAAGAGGCTGGGATGGTTGTGTCCATTTTACCTAAAGGAAACTGAGAAGCAGACTGATTGAAATGTGCCCATAATTATGAAGTTAGATACTTGAGGTCAGGGTTAAAGCATGGCTCTTCTTAGGAACATTCTTTTGCTCAGTTAACACCACAGAATTTTCACAGATTCACTACAGCCTCAACTGTTTAAGATATCAAGATGGCCCTAAAATCAAGTTTTCTGGGAATTGTTCCTACCTTTTTCTTCCTCTAATCAATACATCTCACTGGGTAGCAACTTCATGTTTTAGTCAATGATTTTTACATGTCTCTCTCTGTTTCTGTCTCTCTTTTTCCCCCTTATTGATTCCTCTACTTTTCTCTCTCCCTTACCTCCACTTATCTCCATCCTCTCCTTTCCTCCATCTCTCTTTCTTTCAAACACACATAACCTATCTATTTTACATGGATGAAGAATAACTTTAAGGTTTCTAGCTTATGTGATGAGATGCTTGGGATGAGGTGAGACTCAGTAAGAGTTGAACCTGGCTTACTAGAGCAGGCAAGGGGACAGTTATTAGATAAAAAAGCAAAGGAATGGAATTTGGGTTTAAAAAATAGTGTGGAAAGGGGAGAGACACAGTACTTGATTTTAGTAAAGCTTGTAAACAGTGGAATAACAATTAATAAAAATTCTCTCTGGGGAAAATGAATGGGTCTGAGTATCTGCATCATTAATTTTTACCGTGTGAATTTGGGGAAATTAGTTAACTTCACCAAGTCTCAGTTTTCTCCATTGTAAATAGTGAATTATAATAATTAATAATAATATTATCAATCTCCTAGGGTTATTGAAAGGATTGAATAAATTATTTATAGCTAACATTTCTTAGAACACAAAAAAGTATTAAATAAATAATAATAAATAAATGTTGGGTATCATCAATATTATTGTCATTATCATTAATGTTATTAATGCTCTCAGGAAGGAGAGAGTGTAGAAGTCCCCAATTAATCAAGGTAAGAGTGATGAATTCCTGTTTGACATGTAAGGCAGTGAAAAGTGATGAGGACAGAGCCTTTATTATGGAAAGAAAATTCATAGTTATTTTTTAAAAACTGGAGAGGTAAATACTGTAGATAAAGGAGTTCAGCTAGGATTTACTTGTAAGAATTAGGCAGGTCTGTGCTAGAGCAAGATAAATCCAAGTCTCAGACTCATCAAAAGCATTTATCCTTGGTGCTCATGAGATCTGGCTTATTCATCCCAAAATGAAATTGTATATAGAATGTTAATGTATAGCAAAACCCCAATTATACTATGCAGTCAAGACAGTGCCATGTAAACTCTTTGAAAGTTGAAAGGCAGCAGCATAAACACAAATAATGAATTTCATAAAAATAAGCCTTGCAAATTTGATTTTGCTGAACTGTGTTGACACAATCAAAGGTTAGTTAACAAAGGGATCACAAACATTTATAGTGGGGTGAAGCTTTTGTGATATTTAGTTTTATAATGCACTGAGACATAAATATTACTCATACACAGAAATATAATGTTTTGTGGACTTTATAATTCATTTTAAATTAGCGATCTTTCCCCATAAAAGAAAGTAGGAAAGCAAGGTCTTTAATCATGTAATATACTTTTTGACGTCTTTTACTCAGTAATTTCATTTAAAAAGCATTTCAATGAACACTAATTGAACAGAGACTGTCAGCTTTCCTTTTATCTATTTTATAGATATGTATTTATTGCCATTTTATTATTCATATTTTTGATCTTTTATTATTATTATTCTTAAAGAAGGATCTTTAGTATTTCATGTAATATCGGCTTTGTGGTGATGAACTCCTTTAGCTTTTTCTTATCTGGGAAGACTTTATCTGTTTCAATTCTAAAAGATAGCTTTACTTAGGTACAATAACCTTGGTCTTTGCCTTTCATCACTTTAAATATTTCTTGCCACTCCCTTCCAGCCTGCAAAGTATCTTAAGAAATCAGCTGATAGTATTATGCAAGCTCCTCTGTAGGTCACTAACTACTTTTCTTGTTGCTTTTAAAATTTCTTTTTGTCTTTAACTTTTGGCATTTTAGTTATGATGTGTCTTGGTATGGGCCTCTTTGGGTTCATCTTGTTTGTGACTCTCTGTGCCTCCTGGACTTGTTTACTTATTTCCTTGAGCAGGTTAGGGAAGTATTCTATTGTTATTTTTTCAAATAGGTTTCCGATTTCTTGCTCTCTGTCTTCTCCTTCTGGTACTCCTGTGATGCAAATGTTAGTATGTTGAAGTTTTCCCTGAAGCTCCTTATACTATCTTCATTTTTTTGGATTCTTTTTCCTTTTTGCTATTCTGATTGGGTGTTTTTTACTTCCTTATATTCCAAATCAAGGATTTGATTCTCAGCATCTCTACTGTTGAGTACCCGTAAATTATTTTTCATTTCAGTTAGTGCACCCTTCATTTCTGACTTGTTCTTTTCATAGTTTCCATGTTCTTTTTCATGCTATTGAAGTTCTCACTAAGTTTCTTGAGCATCCTTAAACCATTGTTTTGAACTTCATATCCGGTAGTTTGCTTGCCTTCATTTTGTTTAGTTGTTTTTCCGGAGATTTCTTCTATCTTTTTATTTAGAACAAGTTTCTTTGTCTCCACATTTTGGCTGATTCCCTAAGTGTGTTCCTATGTATTAGGTAGAACTGCTACCTTAACAAGTCTCCTTGACTTGTTAAAGAGGCCTTGTGTAATGGGTGTTCTTTAGGACCCAGGGTCTCAGCCTTCCCAGTCGCTCAGGGTGAGCGCTCCAGATGCACCACTGTGTGGGCTGAGTGCACTGTCCTATTGTATTTGAGCCTTGATTGCGCTTGGCATCACTGTGAGGGACTGAAACCAGGCCTATTAGTTGTGACTATAGTGGAGGAGCTACTGTGCATGAGCCAACTTTAAGAGCAGGATTCGCTTCAGCAGAGCTTTGGTACTAGCCCCATCTGCCTCTTGAGTGTGTCACTCATGGAGGTGGTAGGCTTATAATCTGGCAGGGTCTGAAGGCATCCACTGGATATACTTGCTCTGGGGCCTTCCAGGAGTTGCATAATCAGCTACCTCCTCTGCCCTGCCCGGAGCAACCTGGCACAAGCTACAGAATGATCTGCAGATGGCTACTACTGTGCTGGGCTTAGAGGTGCCCAGGAGAGATCAAGCTGGGAACCAAGGCCAGCTGACGCCAGTGCCGGGCCTAGGGCCACTTAACAAAAGGTAGAGGTCACACCAAGGCCAGATGCTGCTTGTTTGAGAGATGTTAGGAAAGTCCAAAGCATGAGGCAAGAGAAATCAATTGCATGAAAAAGCCACTTGAAAGCCTGAGTGAGCCCACAAGCTGGGTGGGTAGGGGTCTCGGGGAATCACCAGAGCTGGGTGAACAGTGTGAGCGTGGTTGATAGAGACTCAGGTATGGTGTCTGCCTTCAGGCTCTGTGGGAGGAGGGCTCATCGAAGGAAAATGCCCTCTACTAGCTCTTCTGTGGGGGAGAAAGCTGTTTCCCCAGCCTTTGCCCGGATGTCAGATAATTGAGTTCCTCCTTGTATATCCTTAGCTCCTTTCAAGCTGCTACCCCAGCACTGGAGCTGAGAGGGGGTGAGTTTGCCTAAGTCCATGCACAGGCCCTTTAAGAGGAACATCTGGGACTCCAGAAGCCCTCCTTCTCACTCAGCCTTAATCCCTGCTGGTTTTTACAGCCAGAAGCTACGGGACTTGTCTACCTGACTCTGGGACCCTGGGCTGGAAGGCCTTGTGTGGGGCTGGGAACCCTCACTCCCCAGGGGGACCTCCAGTTTTTCTTTCATAATGAAAGGAAAACTGTTGTGATGACGAGTTTCTAATCATTATATGTAATTAAAAAGTTAATCCTTAGCTTTCTTGTTTTTAAGTTCTTTCAAATGTAACAAAATAATTTCCCTTTTAAAACTGGGTGACAAAATCACAGTCATTAGGTAACACTACTTTTATGGTAAAGCTACAGACTTGGAATTAAAGACTATTGGCCCAAACTATTTTGAGGGAATTAGGAAAATTATAAGAATCAACCAAACCTTGGCCTTTATTGACCTATGTGTTTCAATACAGGGAAAGAAAAACATAGCACCAATAGTGGAGAATCAAACAAAGTAATTGCAATCTAAGTCATTTATACTCTGGAGAGAGAAAAATAGGTTCTTAGTAGGCAATGGAAGAATGTGGTGTGACTCACACTACATTACTAAGAGTAAAAAGAGAAAATTTTCTACTCTGGAGAGAGAGCTACAAGCAAGTTATTCTTCTAAATAAGTGAACATTTACCCCAAGATCTAAACTCACAAGCAATCTTTTAATGTCACCATCTAACTTTCTGTAGCCCAAAGGGGAAGGAAAACGAGGATCTTAGACAAATATGGGAGATAATACATCTAACTACTATTGCCTCACCTTGAGATGAGCAGGGGAGAGGAATAGCCCCGAGAGCTGAACGCAAACTGCAGGAACAGGAGTGCATTGCATCAACCATTTGTACTGCTGGCCTTTATGTTTTAAGAATTTTAGGGAACTATGTGGTGATCAGAAAAAAAAAAAAGTCCCTTTCGCAGTGCCCTTTGCTGGAGAACCAACGGGGTATGTTAACCAGGTCCATATAGTGATGCATTTTAGAAAGGGGATTCCTTGCTTGTCATTAACAGGAACCAGTTAGAACGCTCTGAACGACTAGCCCTGCTCATTCTGATAACAATCAGTGTACCTTCCAACCTATCGCAGAACAGTTTTCAGTAAAGGCTCAGCATCTGCGGCACTGAAATAAGCAAATTAGATGCCCACTCAGACCAGGCCTTCGCTGAGCTAAGGGACAGCCTTCCTAATGGATCCTGTTCTTCCTTCCAACAGAGTTCTTTCTATATTTTTGCCTCTCAGGGAAAGGAGGGATAGAAGGTTGAGCAAATAATTTTTACAAAATATTTTTTGAAAGAGTGACTTTTAAAATTTAATTGACACTTTCTCCTTTTTGCTTTCACTTATTTTTTTCCAAGAGGCAAATATTAGGTAATAAAAAGGGGTGAGAAATGGGAAGTCCTTGCTCTGTTCCTTACAGGGTGTGCTTGACTAAAACTAAAGCTTTTGACTTTTCTGAGCCTTTCATTTCTCTATTTTAAAATAAGAATTATAATTCCTGTCATCACAGGGATCTTGGGGGCTCAAATAAAAAGTGTGGAAAAGCTTTGGAAACATAAGGAGTGATTATTTTTCTGTGTGAGGGAAAGATAAAGGGATTTAGCATTCATTGAATATCCACCAAGTACCAGGTACAGCACTAAGCTCCTTATGTACTAGGTCTTTTTTTTTCTTTTCTTATTTTTACTACGTCTTTTAATAACGAATTATCCCCATGACATAGGTAGGCATTGCGCTCACTGAAAGGGCGAGTGCAGGAAGCGGTGGAGAAACTCAGTAACATATCCAGGGTCTAAAAGCTTATTTGTTGAGCCACAATTAAATTCAATTTTATCTCTTCCCAAAGACAACGCTCGGCTTCCAGAAAATGTGAATTATGCTTTTGGTAGCACAGTGGTAAAAATGCAAGGTTTGAGAGTGAGTCAGCCGAGTTTTGAACTCTAACGCTGCCACTCGCTCAGTGTTGCCATGGGTAAGTTGCTTAAACGCTCCCTGAGGTTCTGTTGTCTCATCTAAAAATGGGGAAGACAAGTAACTAACCCACGTAGTTCTTGTGAAGGCTTCTAAGTGCATGTACAGCACCTCGCAGGATACTTGGCACACAGCATTCAGTATGTGTCAGTTAATACTGTTTCATCATTAAACAATTTTTCTTTGTTAGCAACTAGCTCAGTAAATGATCTAGGGAAATCACATAATTCCTCATTTACTCCAAGCATTTTGAAGATGAAATAGATTTTATCACATACAACTGAACATTGACCAAAATAATTGGAAGTCAGCTGGGTGTAATCAGTCATACCAGATTAAAGAAATAAATCTAATCAGGCATAAGGTGAAAAATTATGGCCAAGATAACAAAAAATGAATAAATTCAGGAAAAAAAAAGAGAAAGGATATTGCCAAATTAGACTAAATGGCCATGACAGATCTTAAAATTAAATATCTTGATAGACAATTAACTTGCAGTCTAACTGCTGGGATGCTCATTCATGTGTGATATGCTTCATATTATATATATTCTACATAATCTGAGACATATGATCCTCTCATTGAAAATATTAAAAAATCAATATTAAAATGCTAATCTCTAAACTTATATTCTTATCTAAAATAATCTCATTAAGTAACAAGGCTAAAAAGCACTTGAGTGTGTGTTTTTTTCCTCATGTAGTGACCTTTGTCTGCTTTATTTTTTTTATCTGTTTGATTTATATTCCAAAAACTAATGTGAGTCTACAGATGACCCAAAGATCAGAAATCAGAGGAACACAAGAGTTCATCTAAGAACAACAGGCCGACTTGAGTTTGAATATCAGCTCCACAGCTATTTAGGCAACATTTTTGTGAACCTCTCTCTTCATCTATATAGTACATTCAGAAGACCAAGAAAAGCTACCGACAGAAAGAAATGTCGCTTAGCCTGGATGTGCACGGGTGGCCAGAATTCTGCAGAAAGACAAGGGCGGAAAGGGTTTCCCTGGCTCCGAATAACAGCTGTGAGGTAGGTTATTCTCCACTCTTACGGTTTTGAATGGAGAGACTTCTCCAGTGCAATCCTCTGGGTCTCCTTTACCATTCCCAGGAGGAGAAGGAAGTTTTATGCTCGGTAAGTTTGAGAAAAAGGAACTGAGCCTCCCCAGCTCACTCCTTCCTCTTGGAGCTGCCAGCCTGTATAAGCCCTGCATTCTCCTTTCACCATACGACAAGCTTAGAAAGGCAGGCTGTGCTCCTGCAGGACAAGCTGGCAACTGGGCGTGGGGAGTAACTCGAGCATAGAGGATGTTGGTAAACCCATTTGACTGCCTGTGATAGCCATTTTCTCCATTCTAGCTTTTATCAATAATAAATCCAACTTTTATAACATATCTATCAGAATCTGGCACCACTATCTCACCTTATTTTAATCTTAAAATGTAAAAAAAAAATGGTAGTATTTATTAAGCCTCCTCAAACTTGGTAGAGAGCGAAACTTTAGTAACAAGAGAGTGCATTGTATATTCATAATGTGGCACTTTCCTTTTTCTCAGAGGAGTGACATGCCTAGGAAGGGCAAAGGAGGAGATACTGGTTTTAAGGTTTAAATTTGGTCAGTGACTAGGTTATAGGGGGTCCTTGGTCACTTTCATGAATTTGGACTATCCCATAAGCATGGGGAGTCAACAAAGGATTTCAAGCTGGAGAACGACAAGGCTTTTTGTGGGGGGAGGGGGTGTTTGAGGGATTCTGGTAGCTTGAAATGGATGCATTATGTGGTACACTGGAGCTAAAAGACAATTTAAAGACTCTTTCAACAGTGCAGGTAAGGTCCTCGAGCGCAGACTTAGTCATTGACTTGCTATGGATCTCTAAATTACCTGAGAATCCAAGAAGTATAAGATAAAAAGCCAATGGCCCTAACTTGGAAAGCACAATTTTGAAATATCGTAAAGGCCCCAGGGGTGGAGGAAACTGCATGTAATGAGAGTTCCAATAAGAGAAATAAACTTAAGCTCAGCTGTTGCTGAAATGAAGGGAAGACTTTGTGGGCAATCTAGAGCTCATCATAAATAATCACACCTAATTTAAAAAACATTGTCTGAAAGACAAGCCAAATTTGACCAATTGTGAAATAGATAGATGTTCTGCAGGAAAAACATGAGGATGCAAGCTCCGTGTCTAATGACACCTTCCCCCTCCCTCCCTGCACCACCATTACCAACACCAGAAACATAATATGCATGTAATACTACCTGTATAACAGATTCAGGCATAAAGAGTTCAGGAAAGATAATACGTTACATGACTCATCTAATGATATAACCCTGTAACCCGATAGGAGGCCAGTTCTAGTGAGTAAAGAGAAGGACTGAAAATCACAGCTGCCCACCTAACCCTCCATACTCTGGTCCAAGTTCATCTTGCTAAATGAGCACTCTGTTTTTCATTTAAGGAGAAGTTTGGGTTTATATCTTAACGTTGTGATGCATAAGTTTTAAAAGGTAAACTGAGCTAGCATTCTAAAGAACGGCTCCTGTTGTCTATTGCAGAAATGAGAGATGCAACTTAGGAATGTGACACTATGATTCTTCACTCAGCAATTTTTCATCAAGGACGGATTGGGTCTCTCCTTTGTCTAGAACAGCCGCAGTAGCCACGCTGGGCCCTCAGCCTGGGAGTGGGGGTTATCCTTAAGTCATCGTCAATTGTCTTCCAAATTTCAAAGGAGGTTAACAGCTTTTCTCATTCCATTTTTGAGACATTTACTCCCATTACAAGATGGTGAAATCTTAAGTAGAAACAAAATTAAATAGAACTTCCCAAAGAGCTGTGAGTAAATTATGTTAAAAAGTATATTTTTCCTACTTCATTCCTAAACCATTTAAATTTGCTAAAGACTCATCCATAATCATTATTTTTGAATTATATAGTGACCTAAATAAGTTTAGTTTTCTAACTACTCCATGCTTAGCAGATTCTCGGAAATTAAGTCAACATCAACAAAAGCAGGCTTACATATGAATTAGGACTGATCCTTTGGGGTCAGACCTGAGTTCCAACCATAAATCTGGTCCTTGTGAGTGGTGTGAATTAGGGTAAACCACTTTGCCTCTTAAAGTCTATTTGTTCATCTATAAGATGGGAATAAGATGACCTGCCTTCCATGACATTTTAAGGGTAAGTAAAGATAACTAAGAAATGGCTTACAAATTGTAGTTGCTATTATAATTTATTATAATTATGTCATTCACATAAAGCACATATCATCATTGAACATTGGGTCTATAAAAGAAATGACACACCTAGGTTGCTCCCTTTTTTTCTTATTCATGAACATCTGTCTGAATTTTCACCATTTTTTTTCCCTGAGGGGCCCTGTTGTAGCCTCACCATTCTTAGCACAATGGTCTGTATAACCATCATGAATCAATCAGAGTTGACACGGTAAAACATATTAATCATATCTTTCATCTATTCTAACTTCCTGCAGTCAACATGAAGACATTAAGATTCTGGGACTTTGCAAAGGAGATTCAGGGAGTTGAGAAGCCAGTTCTGTATCTTCATACTGCAGTATATACACTCCCTGTTCTCTGAGTTGTGAAATTCAAGCACGAGTACAAGTGAGAAGAGACACATCACTGAACCTCACCTGACACTGTGATTTTTGCTGACATGAATTAAATTATGGCCCTTGCAATATGCGGTCACAGAGTGATCTGAAATAGGAAACTGTTTAGAAGACTATTTATGTACTGTGTCAAGGCCAATGATAGAACAGAGTCCACAATAAAATGATTTTAATGATAAACTAATGGATATTAGCCAAGCTGCTGCCATGCTAGCTATGGGCATCTCATGATAAGAGGACACTTTCAGATACTGCAAAATAAAATCTATCAATTTTTACATCAATTTAGTTCATTGGTCTAGAATGTACAATGGAAATATCTGTTGCTTGTGGCTAAAGTTTACTTCTGAAAATAAAGTCACATGTTACTGTCTCTAAATAGAACTACAGATTAAATGAAGAATAACTTTTAGAAAAATAGGTTTGCTTATTTGTTTTCCAAAAATCTTCCTGGAAAATCATCAGAAAAATAATCCACATCAACTCTCAAAATGAAAGATTCAGAATCAACAAGAGACACGTGCCTGTAGTACTATTTTGTTACTTAAAGTTAAATAGTAAGAAATGAGACAGGATTCCATTTTAAATAATCTCAAATTCTTAGACCATTCATATTTGGAGAAATTTCTAGTGAACTTAATATAGTGTTCCAGGGATGTTCTCATGATTTCACAGTGCAGCAAAAACGTAAGAAAAGTAGGGAGCGAGAGAGGGAGACCATATGCTTGGACCATGTGCTCTAAAAATTTAAAATATTTTTCGGTAGAGTCAAATAATTACTTTATTTCCTTCTTAGCATCCCACCCAAAATTTTTATCTAGAGACTTTCTTAGATAAAGGATATTCATTATCCAATGCATTTAAATGAGATATTCTAATACCTTTCTCTTCAAAGCATTGGAGGGAGGGATCAAGCCCAGAGCTGAAGAGGAAGGGGAAGATCGACATCAGATAATTAGTGGGCCATGATCTGCTGCCATCTGGGCCTTATTAAGATATTCTCCAAATTTTCAAATAAAAAATGAGGTAAATTATGATTACCCTTATAAGATCAAAACTCAGCATACAAAGTAGCCATAAAGGAATGAAAGAACACCCAGCCAGTAAGATATATATACTATTCTCACTAAAGAAAACCAGTATCAATCAGAAGCTTGAGAGGATGTTACAGGTCAAAAACAAACAAAAAAAAGCAATGAAAAAGAAAAGTCAGTCAGGCAAGACTTTTTTTTTCCCCAATCTGGGAACTTACTAGGTGGAAAGGAGTCTGAATATTTAAGTTTCAAATAATTAACAAATTCTGAAAATGTTTCGACTCTAAAAAGAAACATCTAATTCTTAGAAGTTTTGCTGGACTTCTTTAATTTTTCTTAACCGCCTTTTGTCATATTCTGCCACAAAGAAACCCACACTGTTTAATCAACCTTTCTGCTCTCTATATTACAAAATCCTTAATCCCTACAGTGGATCTCCAATACTACCACTGCTGCCTGAGCCCAGCCATCACGGTCTCTCCCTTGGAAGTACTGCTATGTAGCATTCCAACTAGTTTGCCTCCTTGCATTATCACCTGCCCACAGCTCATTCTCATGCATTCTCACACATTCTCACTGTCATGTTCTGATTCTAAAAAATCCAATGGCTTCTTGTTGAACTTTATTTAACATTCAGACTCATTCCCATGGTCTCCAAAGTCTACATGACTTGGTCTTCCTTAACCCTCCAACTGCTGCCTTTCCTGCGTTCCCCCACACTCACTCTCCCCCACACTAGCCTTCTACTGTTACAGGAACATATCAAAGTTGTCCCTACCCTAGGGTCCTTGAACATGCTATTATTTTATTCATGATGTCACCTAAAGATTACCATAAGGTTATCTTCTTTTTGCCTTTGATCTTTCAAATATCAACTCATGTGTCTTCTCCTCATTAAGACCTTCCCTTACTTTACTGCTTATCCAAAGTAGCCCTTTTTCCACCAACCTATACATCATATCACATTGCCCTAGTTTATTTTTTAATAGTACATCACCATCAGAAGTAATCTCATTAGTTTACTTGTTAATTTTAAGAATTTCTCCACTAGAATATAAGCTTTGGATTTTCTATATTTTCAAGTTTCTAGAAAAGGGCTTGGCATATAATAGATAGTCAACAAATCCTTGTAACCGAATAAACACATTTTATGAACATGGGTGTTTCAATACATCTGACAACTATATTTTTCACTGAAATAAATGATTTTTAGATAGGCTGATGTCATATACATTTTATCAATTCTGAGTTAGTTTCTTGGCCCCAATTGCTTCCAGATACTTATCAGTGGGACAAAATGTGGAATCCAGGCGCCTAATCCCAGTGCCATCAAAAGAAGTACTTCTTCAGTGTGCCTTGCCTGACACAACACTATTCCCTCCCTACCATTTTTTTTAAAGTCCTCATCTGAGGATATATTTACTGACTTTAGAGAGAGAGGAAGGGAGAGAAAGAAACATTGATCAGTTACCCCTTGTACGTACCCCAATAAAGAATCAACCCTGCAACGTAGGTATATGTCCTGACCAGGGATTGAACCCACAAACTTTTCATACACAGGATGATGCTCCAGCCAACTCAGCCACCCAGCCAGGGTGCCCTTCCAACCAATATTTAAAGATATTATTCTTTCAATCATTCATAAAATAGGTCAGGCCTTATCCTAACACTAAACATACAGAAATAATTAAGGCGTGGTTTATGTCCCCCCGAAGCATCCAGTATGGTGGAGGAGGCAGGCACATGAGCCATCGCAATGCTAAATGAAAAGCAGGCATACGTACGACATTCTGTGCCAGCACAGAGAAGGGAAGGTCTAACAAAGATAACATTTTAGATGATAAATAAGATTTTATCAAACACAGGGACAAGGAGTGCTGTTGTAGAGACAAGGGGACATTAAAACAAGATTCGATGGGAGTCTGCATGGAGGCTTTAGGAAATCGGGGGGAACGAGTAGTTGGGTGTGACCAGAATACAGTAGATATTGCTGGAAATGCACGTCGGGGCCAAATCTAAGACAACTTTGAATGTTCTGCTAGGGAATCAGGTTTTCCTTTGTAAAGTAGTGTTTGGGAAATTGTGTTTCATGAGGTACTAGTAAATATGTATCCATGAAAAAGGGTTTTCATCATCACACACACTCAAGAAAGGCTCCACACCTTTTACCTGACTTTGGGAGATAAAAACACCAAGAGTTTTAAATATTTTATAATAAAAAATAAACAATTGATTTACACATGTAATCCAATATAGGCCATCCATTAACATTTCCAGACATACTTCTCCAGAAGTTAGCATACACTTAAAATGATTTTGAGTTGTTAATTCATCTGCATCACTGAATGATACAAACAGAACTGAGCGCTAAGATAAATCTGGCAACAAAAACCCTTCGGTTGTGTGGAAGGCATTTGGGAGGTTGCTCGCTGTTGCCAGTAGCTTACGTGTTGCCAGTAGCTTACGCGCATGTACATGCTCAAGCACTGAGAGTGCGGCTGGAGAAAAGGGAAAATATTTGAGACACCCTGAGACACGATTCTGTTTCCACTAGTCCTCATTTAATTAGTGAGGGCTTTGGGAGTAGAAAGTGATGGAGCCGATGAGGACTTCCTGATTTTCTGGCATGGTAAACTGGGTGAATTCTAAAACAGGCTTGAGGGCACTGCAGAGTAGAGAGGGGAAGACGCATGAGAAAGAGGCTGAAGGCTCTGGCTTAACTGCACAGAAAGGGGTGGGTATCATAATGTTAATTGTTACTCATCTGTTTTTTCGGTCAGTTATTGGGAAAATAATAATTATAAGCCAACAAGAAATTCCCAGTTATGCTGGGCTCTTTCATAAACTGAAAGGAGTTTCTGTCCTCAATTTAGTTATTCTAAATCTGTCACCTTTTTACTCATACTTTGAAAATGATGATTTCTTCTATATTAAAAAATAGCCACCCTCATATTACTGACAGATTGGCTTCAGTTTTTTGTTTGTTTTTTTTTTAGAACAGCCAGAGGGTGCCCAGCTTTTGTAAGCGGAGTTCATGGAGTTGTTTCATGTATAAGTTTAATTCTAATATTGGCATTGGCACTGTAATAATACTGTATTTTTAAGGGATAAAATTTCAAACAATCACTCTAAGATATTATGGTTTGGACTTTTAGGGAGAGGCTGCCTGCATGTACTTTAAGCCATGTGGACCCAAATTCATTGTTGAAACTATCTATATACAAATTTCATATAATTTTTATCTATATATAAACATACCATACAACAGGCAGGGGATTTCCAGAATATTTCCCTTCCCCATCTGATCAGCTAGATCACCTGCCCTCTTTAAGCACCTTCACTGTCTATTTAACGTCCATATTGCCCTCCCCAGCAAACCCTCTATCGGCACAGTCAAGTGGCCTGTCTAATTCTAACCGTTGTGCTAATTACCTTTTTATCTGTCACTCAATTCAATCTTGCTCACCTACCTCAGTGTAAAAAGAAGAGCATTCAGTTCTTTCCCTCCCAGAGAGCAGACACAAAGAAAGGAGGTACAGTGACAGAAGAGATAAGATCATAGATAGATCACTTACAAAGATGGTTAAGAACTACCCTGCTAAATAGGATAGGTGAAAATTTCTTTCACCATGACTTATAAATGGGAACTAATTACTTATTTGTATCTTTTTTCATCCTTCCTTCCTGCCTACCATTATCCAGTAAACAAACTAAGCATGTATTAAATTGCTAACTGGGTATTATTATTGTCCTAAGTATGATAAAGATAACAAAATAGTGTCACCACTGATTGCAATGACATGAAAAGTACTCACCCTTATTAACAAATAAAACAAATTAAAATAACAATGGCATGAAATTTTCAGCTTACCAGATTTATGATTTCTTTTTATTTTACAAAATGAAATCATCATGACTACAGGAGAAAAAACACATCCATACATTTTCAGAACAGGAGGACCATAAATTTGTAAAGTCTTCTTAGAAGCAATTTGGCAATGAACTTTAAGCTCTATAAGGCAGGAATCAACCTCTTTTGTTTTCCATTATATCCCCATTGATTAACACAGTGTTTTGGCATGTGGGAACTGCTCAATAATTAATTGTCAAATGAAAATTGACTGAATGACTAGATAAATATTATAAGCCTTAAAAAATTTATACCCTTGACTCAGTGAGTTCTTTTCTGGAAATATATCCTCATGGGAAATGTGGTCAAAGTTCATATACACCAGTTCCTAATTCAGTGTTATTTATATGAATAAAAATAAAGTAAGGTAACCTAAATGTCAAAAATATGAGTTTTGGTAGAAACAGGGATATTTGATGGTCATTAAAAATTTTATCAACAAGAAAAATTTTCTACTAACTTAGACTAATGTTCACAATATAATGTTAATTTTTAAAAAGCCGTAGAGTTTTGTATTCTTAACTTCTCATTAACACATACACATAAATAATATTTTATATTTAGGCACATCTGTGAACATGCATTAGTACAAAATATTATATATATTTTCTGAAGATACATATGCAGAGATAATTTTAAAACTAAAAATTTATCAAATTTGAACTCGTTAGCTCTAGGTGGTGGAATTTAGGTATTTTTAATTTCTCAAACATATCATTAGCTTATAATGTTTTTACCATAAACTTCAATTATTTCTATACCAAGAACAAATAAACATATCTTTAAAAAGAACAAATACTCATAGTTAAACTAAGAGAATTTATGATTACCTATTTAGTTTCTATTTTTATTTAAAAAATGTAAAGTTGAAAATAAAAAAGTAAAAAATATTGCACATATCTTTCACTTAATTTTGTTGTTAACCTAATACTGCTGTAAAGAAGTAGAGTACAAAAACCAAAACACTGCAGTTAAGTATAATAATATGCGTGATACAGAATGAGTAGATCAGGGTTGACTACTGTACAAACAGAATCAAAAAGTGTTTCCTAAGGTTATTTTCTCAATCTGTCAGAAGAACATATATAAGCTAATTATTCTCAAAAGTGACATAAATCTGACATTTATTTATATAGTTTTAAACTTAGTTCATTTTTAAAGAAAAAATACTTACTGAAAACTATAACAATAAATGTTGACCACTAACTAGACAGCACATCCTTTTAGAGTAAAGCACAAATTGTTTTCAGTTATGAATTTTTAATGTGGTACTGCCAACCACTGTACTCTAAACACTTATATTTAATAACAAAAATGATGGAAAAGGAAGATCATTCAGTTTACAATAGGTTGTACAGAAACTAGTTAGAAAATAATATTTCATGACATCATTTCAAACTTCTCAAGAACAAGTGACTCCTAAATTAGACAAAAAAACAGTGTAGAATCAGTTTTTTTTTCTGCTTGCCCTCTCAAAGTGCAGTACTGTAGCTCTCATTACTGAACATCATGACCCATTTGAAGGACGAACCAATTTATGAACAGTCATTTCAATATTTTAACAGCATCATAGAATAGAATAAGAACCTGAATAAAGCTAAAAACAAAACAAATAAATAAAATCATAAATTTATGTTAATCTTGTGTTACAATCTATTTGTTATTAAATCGAGTTCTGTAGGGATAGAAGATGCCTCTCTTGATCTTAAGGCACTAGCATAATTAATAATAATAATTATAAATCAAATCCAAAACTGATTAAGTACCTTTACTTGCAAGGCCTAATACTAATATGCATTCAGAAATCAAAGACAACTTACTGACCTGTTGCCACATGCTGGGTACTGGGGAAACAAGGGTATAGGAACAGGTTGTGCTCTAATGAAATTTGGCTGGTGAAGCAGAGAGACACAAAGAGAAAGCGGCCACAGTGTTTCCACTCCACAGCCACAGATGCAGCTGCCAAGTCTGGGTCCACTGCATAACAATAATAATACTGCAATATCTGTCACAAAGAGGTGACTGAACAGATGGCTACTGCGAGTTAAGTTCTATGATGGGTATATGAGGAATCTCTCACTCTCTAATCAGGAGACTGAGAAGGAAACAACTAACCACCATGCAAGTTAATGTGCTAATTGTGCAGAACACCATCTAAAGCAGAAGTTTTGTGAACTAAAATGTCCTGGAAAGGATTAAAGAGGAGCATACGCTTGAATCAGGTCTTTAAAACACAGATAGGATTTGTAAGGCAGAATGGGACATTCCATCAGAAAGAAATGGAAAGCTGATCGTTTAGTGCAGAGGCTGGCAAACTTTTTCTATAAAGGGCCAGGTGGTACATATTTTAGGACTTTCTGGCCCTATGCTCTGTATGGCCACTATTGAACTGGGCTATATCACAAAAGTAACCATAGACCATATGTAAACAAATGAGTGTGACTGTGTTCTAATAAAACTTTATTGTTAGATAGTATAGTTGAAATTTCATATGCTAATAATTTTCAAATGTCATGAAAAATTATTCTTCTTATTTTCTTCAACTATTAAAAATATTTTTAAAAAATACATTCTTAGCATATGAGCTCTACTGGTATCAGATTGGATTTGACCTGTACGAATATGCTATACTGTCTTGACTCCTGGTTTAGTTTGAAGATAAACTAAACACGCATGTAACAATACACATAACAATATCAAATATCTGAGCCAGTGGTTCTCAATTCTAGCAGACCCAAACTTTCCATTTCATAATAAATTCTTTGTAATACCCTCCATTCTCCATCTGATGTGATATTCATAGATAATACAACTGACCATACATAATTTTTATATAATGTCCTAATTAAGTAAAAGGAGAAATATAAAGAAATTAGTTTTTATTAAAATGTTTTCAATAGGCAATCTGTGAGCCCAGTTATAGTAGAAAATGTAATACAGTTGTCAAATGCTTATATATACTTATAATGAATAAATTTAGATTTAAGTGGAATAAAAAGACCATATAATATTTCTTATAAGAAGTAGAGGAAAAGTGACAGGGCAAACATGTAACAGATTCTAGACTGAAAATTAGTGTTAGAAGAAGTAATAATATATTATTTATATATGATAAGAGATCAAAGGAAATAACTTTAGTTGAAATAAAGATAATCTAACAATATTACCAAAAGCTAAAGTGAAAATGTAAATAGAGAATATAAAAATGTCATATTTTTGCAAACAAACTTGACCCTTATTTATAACTTTAGCATCAAAATAGTTCTATTTACTATAGGGAAGGCCAGTGATAAAGTTTATCATCTATTTATCTATCTCTCTATGTACCTCTCTATTAATTATCTCTATCCCTATCCCTACCTGTGTCTTTACCCCTGTTTAGAATTCCCTCTCATGTAAAAGTGTATTTAATTTCACATACGTCAAAAGACCTTGGAACTTTATTCTTTGACAAAAAAGAAAAATAGGAAATGGGGAGTGGATATAAACAAACAAAACAATCTCAGCAACCCCAGGGTTTATAGGGAACTTAAGGGTAAACAACTTCTGGGACAATATCAGAGTAATATTGAGAACAAAAGAAAATGTTAAAGTAAATAATTTCAGATAGTTTTCACAGAATGGATTTTTTACTGGGTGATAAAATATTTTTTTAATTAATATATGGTATGGCAATCAAATTAAGTATTTTTACAATAATCTTGTTAATGAAATTTGGTAAGATCTTTATATTTCATGTTTCTACCAGTTTAAAATCTTTGGGTCTAGGTTTATTCAAAGAGTCCTTAAGTCTCTTCAATTATATATTTGTAGGTGGCATATACAAATGTAGTCCAATTCAGGAGAGGTGTACCAATGACACAACTACCAAGAGCAGCAGTATCGCTGTAAGGATGGGATTTTCCTAAACGGGAATCAACTCCTGATAAAATACCTAACAGAACAAAGTACAACAATTCCATGATTTGCACAGAAGTTGCATTCCAGAATATTCACTGATTATTAAATCCTTTCAGAAAATGCTTTGTATATGTTTGTAAAACTGAATTTGATTTTGAAGGCTTAGAAAATCATAAACTAAAAACATCTTCATGAATATCCAGTGGACTGTTAACAACTGCAGTACATGGGACAAGTCTTTGTTGTGCAGGACTGTTCTTCACATCACAGTGCATTTAGTATCCTTGTCCTCCTTCTCCTAAATGCCAGTAATTATCCACACACAAATATCTCCATGTACTTCTAAGATAATTTTTAGTGGCTCTTCTCTCTCCTTATCTCCTGGGGGACTATTGGTCTGAATTATGAGATAGTAGAAATTAGGTTTATGTAATTTTTTTTTCTATAATGCCCAACACTGCTTTATCAACAAATTGCATGCTTAATAATCCTCTGTCAATAATTACACTTCATGAAGATGAGCACATAAGGGCTGAGAAAAGCAGTGCAGCTTGAAACAGTAAAAAGAGAACTCAATTCTGAGTTCAAAAACATTGATCAATTCTTTCACAAACTGAATGACCTTGAGCAAGTCTTAACTTTTCCAGGCTTCTGGTTCTACTTTGGAAAATATACTAATGACCTCTAAATTCCCATACGGCACTAACATAATTATACAATATTATATGCCTTTGGGAAATTAAAAGAATGGAACAGAGAAGAGAATAGAGGAGAATAAAATCAGGTAAGGCTACATTTGTAACAGATAAAACTATCAGAAAAAGGAAGAGGACAGACAGTGGATATGGTAGAATTAAAGAGAGATATTTGATACTTGGCATGGTAGACACACAGGTCAGTAGACGCTGTGAATGTGATTCACAAACATTCAGAGATGTGGGATGACTCTCTTTGACTTAAAGACAATATCTACATGCACTTTTATTTTACAGCTATATTAAGTTTGAATTGGGGTGCATGGTTCCTAATTCCTCACTGTAGATTTTGCAAAAACATGGAAGGGGACTTGACTTTGGGTGGTAAACCCACAATGCAATATACAGATGATCTATTATAGAACTGTACACTTGAAACCTATGTAATTTTATTAACCAATGCCACCCCAATACATTTAATAAGATTTTTCTTAAAAACTTGCAAGATTGAATCAAAATTGCACAATTTATAAGAGCCAAGTGTTGGAAGCAACCTAAGTGCCCATCAGTAAATGAGTGGATCCAAAAACTGTGGTCCATTTTCACAATGGAATACTACGCAGCAGAAAGAAAGAAGGAGCTAGTATCATTTGCAACAGCATAGATGGATCTGGAGAGCATTATGCCAAGTCAAATAAGCCAGGCAGTAACAGACAAATATCATTTGATTTCACCAATAAGTGGAGACTGATCAGCAGAACAAACAAGCAAGTTAAATGTAACTGGAGACATTGAAGTGAAGAACAAACTGACAGTGAACAGAGGAGCAGGGAGGGGAAAATGGGGGGAAACAGGGGAAGGGTGGTCAAGGAACATTATGGGGGACTCATGGACAAAGTCAAGAGGGGGTGGGCTTGAAGCTGGGGGAGGGGAGAGTGGTGGGAGGAAAATGGACAAAACTGTACTTGAACAACCATAAAATTTTTAAAAAATTGCAAATAACCATAGATTATGAAGTCTTCCTAGAAGTAAGTATCCTATTCTGGTGTCAGTGCTGTGGGATCAACTCCAGTTGGTTCAGACCAGCACAGTTCTTAACCTTGATCAGAGAGGAAAGGGCTCTTTAGGGGCTCAATCAACTCAGAGCTCTAGAGACCAGAAAATGAAGCAGAATGGGGAAATCTAAGACTTGGCTAGAGGGTGCCAGAACTCCCAACCATGTAAAACGTTCAAACCCCTTACAAAATGTTTCTGTTAAATTAGAGGATTAAAGAGGTCTCTAAGGGTATTCTGCTTCCCAGGGTACCTCAACAAGGCATTTCTGTAAGAAATGGTAGAAAGATTAAGGGGTCAGATAGACCTACATTTGAAATGAGTTCTGCCCTTATCATTTGTGCCATCATGAGCAAATTACTCTTAACCTCAATTTCCACATCTGTAAAATGGGGATTATAATACCGCTCTTTCAATGTTGTTGCAAGAACTCAAAGAAATGACTAATGCAAAGCCCCTAACACAATGCTTCATTCATTGTAGATACTGTCAGTATTCAATAAAATATTGTCATCTCTGCTCTTTTCTTTTCCGCCATCTGTATCCTCTTTCTCCTCGTCCTGCTCTGGAAAGAATGCTTTGCTGATGTCAGCGTCCAGAATCAGGGGTGCCAGTAGTGTTGACAAAGTGGCTTCAGGTCTACCCGTGGAATGCTTAATTCCTTCTGTAAAATACCTGTTATTCTTTTCTGTTTCCCTTGCCTGGGGCCTGCTGGCGTTTTCCAGAGTCTAAAAAATCTCATTATTCTTTCTTGGTAAGGGGCTCTCTTCATAGAAGAAATCAGTAGAAGTTACCACAGAGTTAAAACAGGCTGTCAGACCTTTCTGGCTGGGCATCAGCTGAGCCTGAGATTTCAGCCTAGGGCAACTCTACGTCTTGGATTCAAAAGTCCTCTGCACTCAAGTTGCTGCAAATTGCTGTTTCTGGAGGAGCTTCAAAGGTACTATTAGAGAAGATTTACAGATTTTGGCTAAATATTTCAAATGCAATTGTTCTAGCAGAATATTACTGAGAAAAATCTAACATCATCTACCTCTGAATACAAGTTTATGGGAATGCTACTTCATCAATACAATTCCATTTTACATGATTTTTTTTTTTAGTGTGGGCTGTTGTAAATCTCTGAGAGCCCTGAAGGACAAAATGTTGCTCCATCATCATGTGGTACTGGGCCAAATGTTTCTGGACAGCTGGCCAGCCTAACCTTCAGTATTATACGTAAGACATCAGAAAAGTCAGTAGACAAGCTAGAAGTTGTAATAAAAGACCACCATAATAATAATTAATTTTATGAATAATAAGTTTTTCAGGTTTAAAAAATGTAATTTGGATATTACTAGTAATCATAAATATATTTTTCAACTGGAAAATTTTTGTGTTCTAAGTAACATGCTGGACTCTTTAGGTATTTTCAGTTCCTGTTATACTTTCCAACTACATAATTTTATCATCGTAAGTATTACAGAGACCACAAATGAATCTTCAAGAGATTAAACAAGTGAGGTCACATAGAGCTAGCAAGTTCAAATTTAGGATTACCTATCTCTAATGCACACATCCTTTCCAAAGTGCTTCCCATTAATTAATGGGACAGTCACCAAATATTAGCATTGGCAGAGAGAGGTAGGTTCATTTAGGGAAAATCAGTGTTCTCAGAAACAGAGAACTGAGACCCCAAAGGGTTTAATGACCATGAAGCCTAACACATAGAGAGAGTGGGAGAACAGGCGCCGAGATCCTGTGGTGACTCCTTGCTGCTGACTCAATGGAGCCCTCATCAAGGTCCCCCAGGCCCTCTGTGACCACTCCCCACTCACTTCTCCACAGGCACACAGCACCAGGAGCAATTCCACCCAGGTCCCAGGTGTTACATGTGTTTGTTTTTGTTATTTTTATCCGAAGAGCATATTTCTCTTTGCCCACTCGATAAGCACAGTTTTTTTTAAAGATTCAATTCAATTCAGCCCAAGTATTACTACCTCTGTGAAGTCTTCACAGATTCACCTCTCTTCCCAGAGAATCAGCTATAACAAATGAAGGAATAACTTAATGATAGTCAACATTTTGGGAACTTATTATTCATTCATTCCACAAATATTTACTGAGCCTATACTGTATGTAAGCTCTGTGCTAAGTGCTTTACACATATTATGTTACTCATTCCTCACCACAATCATATTAGTTAGGTACTATTTTTATCCTCATTTTACAAAACAGAAAACCCAGGCCTAAAGAGATGTCATATCTTTAAAAAAAAAAAAAGTACCTTGCTTTCTCAGTTCTCTGTGGTCCCTCCGTGTCCTAAATACACATTTACTATGAAATCTGCGGCACTCCAAGGAACTTTGTTTTACTTCCAAATTGTGATTTATGATAGTATAATTCTCTGTATATCATGATATATGCATATTTGCTAAACATTGTTTACCATTAAAGGCCATAAGCTGCACAATGGTAGGAGAGTATCTATTTTGTTTACTATTATATCCACAGAGTCTGACAGAATGACACATAGTAGGCACTCAGGAAATAGTTAAATAAACAAATTAAGAATGAGTGAATTAAAGAATGAAGAACAAATACATAAATCAGTGGTCTCCAAATCACTGTTCTGTGCTGCCTCCCCAGATCAGTCTACATGGGGAGAAATACCACATAAGCAATGATGGACACGTTTTTTTTTTGTTTTGTTTTGTTTTTGTTTTTGTTTTTTTCCCAAGGCCAACATTATTATCCTAGAAGTGAATTCTAGAACTCACTTCTGGACTCTATAATTTTCCATTTTCTTACCTATTATTATGGTTATATTAATTCTACAGATCCAAATGGAATGAAAACTGATTGGAGAATGGACAGAGCTGTTTTTAAGTCCTGCTGGGGAACAACATAATGACAGTGTCCTGTTAGCACACAGCACCCCAAATAACAGGAGTTTGGCAAGGAGCCTTGGGGGGAACTCAAGTCATTACCATGCCTTCTATTATAGCAGCCGGAAATCACACTGCTGATTTCCACGTAATACGGCAAATATCTCCGAGGGCAGGGGCTCTGCTCCCAGACACTTAACAGCCCTCAGGCACTTTCTGTACCTCCGGTGGGTCTCTAGGCTATTCTAAAACATGCACTCTCCTTCTTTCTGCTTTATCAAGGATTCTAATGTTTAGTGTATTAGCCCTCATGCTTTGTTTTTGCAATATTTCCCACAATATCTAGAGTTAATTTAAGGGATAAAAATAGTATAACAAAATTCTCAAAACAGACTTAACTTTAATGAATGCATATTCATACAAAATTACATGCTTTTATTTCTGTGATAGTTTTACATGGGCATGTAGCACATACACATGCACGTATTGGTATCCTTCAAATATTAGGTATATTCTGTAGATGCATATGAATACCAACATACATACATATTAAATACATATCAGCATTTCTGAGTACCTATCAAAAGTAAGGGAAATATACTTTATACAGAGAGAATAAAACATTTTTTGTAAAAACAAGCTAGTATATTTTAGATAAAAAGAATATAGAACTTCACTTCTTGCATGTGTGTATATATATATATATGCATGTATACATAAGTATGTATATTTATACTTATGTATACTACTTATGTGTATATACATACATACTTATGTATACATAAAATGTTAATATATGCAATGCAAGTAGTTAGGTATTATAGAGATATTTAAATACATATATTAAAATCTATGTACACATGTATATACAAAGAAATTAAAAACTATTCAGCATAATATTTTTGCAAAGGTACAGGGGTGAAATAAAGAGAGAAACTGACCAGTCTAGATCAGTACCTTTCTGAGACTGAAATGGTAAAAGACTGAAAGGATTGGTTGAGAGTCACAACACTGAAGGCTCTAAAAGATACAATATTTTAGTTCCAATATTTAAAGACCACTGTTTTCCATAGCCAATGATAAAGTGTGTGTGAATAAAATAAAATGTATAGAAATGTGTATTCAAAATAATAATGGGAGATGGCTTTACTTCAATTTACTGCCTTCTCATATGTCACTGGATCCTTAATTATCAGAACAGAGACTCTATTTCAATCCTTTAAAGCACTCAATAGGTATAAATTTAAAGCAAGTAGGAGGCTGACTTTGTTATACACCAAGGAAGAGAAAAGTTTCTTTTGGTTGATAAAAATGTGTCAAGAGTTTTAGAGAATATTTACTGTAATGTAGTAGTAGAGATTTTGTTGGGAAGATTGTCATTTATAAAATAAAATTTTATTACATATTGGATAAAACTTGCAATAGTAAAACAAGTTTTCTTATTTTACTCTAAACCAACTTTACTTTTTCTACCCTGTAAAAAAACCGTAAACTGGATGTGAGTTTGCCTGCTTGGCCTCCGTGAGCCTTGAGAACGCAGTCAAGGCAGACATACAGGTTAAAGACATTTAGACACATGCATTTGCTAACAACTGTATAGAGACTTCAAAGTTGTCCACTGTTTCTTCCGTTTGGGATTGATGTTAACTTCAAAAATTAACTGAGTTCCAAATGTCGAGCTCCATTTCAAGCTGAATTAGTTTAGTACTATAATAACGATATATTCTTGATTTAAATCAGGGTGCTAAGATGCATGATGTAATGCAACAGAAGCCATATATTTGGCCAGGTATATGTAACTATATCATTAAGATCTAGTGATATATTCTTGGAAGTACTTTTTATAAAACTAACATTAAAATTAGAATGTTTTCTACAACTCTCAGATTATAACGTTTTACTCATGATTAATATTCACTCCTCAATTATGCTAAAAGCAAATTAAAATCAAGAAAAGATTTTTTTTTTTTGCAAATACAGCTCTTCTCTTTTCAATGCATATTTAAGAACAGTCATTGTTTTGTGTTTATGACAGTGATTACAGGTGCATTTTATTTATATTTTATGGCATTTACAGAAAGTTGTTTTCTCTCTCTTGATGGAAGCAGAGAAAATAAACCAATTTATTTTCTGGTAAAATGCTAGTTGTTTGGGGCAAGGATAAGCTAGGAATCAAATGAGGGGAGTCTGTATATCTGCTTCAGAAATGCATTCTAGGAGAGAGAGTTTTTAATATAAATAACCTATTGCTCCTCTATGAAAAATGAAATGTTTCTTTACTTTATTCTGAATGCAATCATCCTGTAGCTTGCTTTGAATTATTCATTTTGTTTGCAAAATGAATTATTTAGTATAAACAAATTTTCTTCTCTATTACTAAAAAGGCATACAACATTATAAGAATGAAATTAGAATAGTATACTTCAAATCACTGCTTCCCATAACTGAAGAAATCTATGTTCTTTTACCTTTAAAGAGATGGAGCATGTCTGATTAAAGTTCTTTTTCTCTTCCTTAAACAAACAAACAAAAGCCCTTAGGCTAGGCAGAATAGAAAAGTTAAAAATGATTAGAAGTGGAAGTGCAGCTAAAAGACTATGATGCATTAAAGTAAAATCATCTGAGGACTAGAAAAGTTAAACTTGGGGAAAAGTCACTAAAAGAACCGGAGCACAGCATCCCTGGACTTTCACAGGCCATCCAGGGGTGTGAGCCCACAAAAACCTGTGAAAACGATAGTTTTTCTTGGTCTACAATTTTCCAAGCGGGTGTACCCAGTCAGCAAGGAGGGCTCAGCAAAGTTTCCAAGCCATCCTAACCTTACACAACTTGCTCTCAGTTTCTTCCAATACTCAGGGGAAAGTCATAAGGAAAACGCTCACCTGTGCTGGGCTGAACCAACCATGTGGGCAGGGACAGTGCTCCCCACAAGTCCCTTTGCCCTTGGTGCTCGTCTTGTGGGGACTTTTCCGCATACTGTCCCACAAGGTGACCAGCTTGGTCCTGTTTGAAGGTGGTCCTGCAGGTCCTGAAGAGGGCATGGTCTGAGAATTGTACCCAAGCCCCTGAGGGCTCCTCTGCCAGCCACAAGCGCAGTGGGCATCCCTGATCAGTGTGGGTGCACTCCTGCCGGCATCCATGCCATCGGACCCCCGGCTGCAGCTGTGTTGCTTGGTGAGGTATGCATTCATATTGCACTGATGCCTACTCTTTCCTTTGGTCAGCTCTGCACAGGAATGTCTCCTCCCTCACACCCCTTTCTTCCAGGCAGTTGTAAAAGTCTTTTTTTCCTCTCGCGTGGATCCCTCAGTATCTTTGACAGCTGCTATAAGCAGTGCATCGTGGGAGCAGTGGGAGCAGCGAGAGCAGCTCTGCACAGCATTATCTGCGGGCTGGTAGCTCTTTGTCAATAGATGACTCAACTCACAGAGCAACTTGACAGTATCCCTGCTCTAGGCAGAAGCAATCAATGCTCCACACAGCTGGGCTACAAGACTGTACACTGTGTTTCAAACCCTTTTTGGATGGAGCCCCACAGTAAAGAATACTCTCTGCAATTTGGCATTCTGGCATTTCCCTCTCCTGGCTGATCCTCACACAAAATATAGACCTCAGGAAAGAGAGTTTCTTATCAGACTAGCAGGACCCTTCTTTCCGGAAAGAATGCATCTAGGCTGAAACAATATAGCATAAGCAAATTAAAATGATGGGAAAGTTAACCTGTCGAGGAATTCCCAACATTTACAGGAATCACTTATCTAGAGAGATATTTGCCAAGACAGACCAATCATGAGGTAACTAAATAAGAGCATCAATATTAACTCTAAGGAACCTCATTTCATTTACAAAAATCACTGCGATCACAGAACGATACTAGAGTACTTTAAAATGTGGAAGTTGAATATGTTTTAGATCATGATTACACATTGTAATCAAAGCATAAGTTCTTTATGTTATGAACCATTATTAATTATTTCTGATTTGAAATAAAGCAATTTTCAAAGTTCAAAACTGATGGGTTGGCTTATTTTAACACAGTGTTTTTCCTTACCCAAAATTATTCCGAGGATTTCCTTTCAAATACTTTACCACAACAAATACATTCACCACAGAGAAAGTCTGCATTTTAAAGTGAAAGACACATCCAACTCTGCCATCCAGTATTTTGGTTTCCAAAGACAAAATTTTCAAATTCTTTCACTGAAAAATAAATGAAATCTATCCAATTTAAAGCAATTGCCTTCCAGAGAGGACATGATTGTTTTAAAATTTTAGTATGATTGTAGAAGTCATCGCAGTATTTTCAGTAAAGGGAAAGGTATTTAGAATTTCTATTCTGTGTGAAACTTTACCCATCTGTAACATAATATCTATCCTTATCACATATCCCTAAAGAAATAATTTTCATTTGATTGGGAAGCAAGCTGCCATCTATGCAGCACCAAACAATGATGATATAATCCCATGATATAATAATTTTATCTACAGACCATCAGATACCATTAGATCAACCACTTCAGTGGTTTGACAAGGGACTGGGGTAGAGTAGACCTCATTTCTCACTGAGTTGGCAAAGTTATTATTTGGAAGGTCAGGATTATATCATATTCTACATTTCAACAGTGGAATATGGTCTGCTAGATAAATCGTTGTTATATATAAAGATCCTGCACAAAAGAAGCAGGATCTTCTCTTTTGGAGTATCTCCACAAAAGGGTCCTTTTCCAAATTCTGCACAAGAGGTTGACATTAGTACCTAGATTGGCACAGCAGGCATCCAAGCATCTTTTCTACATTATCATAACCCACATGAATGAATTCCAAAGGCAAGCCCTGGACGAATGCTGGTCATTTTCCCCCCAAGCACTTAGTACACTAATGGCCCAGCACATAGCAGGCTTATAGGTAGATTTTAAAAAGATGGATCTATATGGATGGTTAGGTGGGTGTTTAAATAGAAGGAAGGAGTAGAAAAATGAAGGACTTGATCAACATTTTTTTGAAAACAATATATTTCAGCAATGCTCCAGAAACACAAGCTGTTCCATTAAGGTTAGCTTCAGTGGTGGTTTTGATGTGTTAAAGAAATTTGATTGAAAAAATATAAAGACATGAACTATTGGGAAGAAAAAATGGTGGTATCATGGTCTTTCTTCCTGAAAGAAAATCAAGGAGTCAATATCAATCCTTAAAAATGATAAAATTTAGGCAAATAGATCATCATGTGATACTCAGCAGGGCAAGGAAGAAAATCATTTCTCTCTCTTTCTTTCTCTCATTCTTTAGGTTCCATCAGTGGGTAATGCCTAGAATAACTTCTGGGTCAAATAAAGCCCTAGAGAACTTCATATTTGTCTGGTGTCACCACGATGCAAGGCTGTACAGTAGGACTTGATGTGACATGTCAATACCATCACCTCAATGCAAATGTCGGGAAGTGATAAGTTTGGTTCTCTCCAATCTTATCTAACCATAGATGCTTCTTCAGTTTTTCGGGCAGGTGTCATTGCTCAAAGGCCCATTGGCATCTTCAGGGAAAACATGCCTTGTTCTCACCAATTTACCTCTCAACTCTGAGAATCAATCTGCACAGGAGTCGGTCAATGTGAACCCATTGGAATTTTGTAATGGTGTGTGTGGCTTGCAAGACAGACAAGTTCTTGGTTTGGTACTACTCAAAGATATTATAAATCTTCCTAGGAATGCTAAATTGCTATGAATGGGTTATTTGTAAGGAGCTATTTCTTCTCGACACAAGGATGAAAGAATTCCTATTTTAATAACCTCAGCATGTCATTTCTATATTGATAAATATGTTGCATAAGTAATATTACTTCTCTTGGAAGATCTTAAAGACCATACCAAACTTTTGTTAAACTCATTACAAGACTATATTGAAATAACTCTTTCACTGTAATACATGTAAAATAATTCCAGCTTTCTGTCTTCCTCTCTCCCTTCAATTACTCTTTCTTTTCAAACATGATGTTTGGCTTTCCAAGTCTGAGGACAGACCACTTAGATAAATATGTTCAACTAACCCATTGTACTATGAGACAGACCTACTAATTAAAGATAATTCAATTTGATCAACTGTAATTGGACAATTGTAATGACCATGAGATGACATGAAATTCTTGGCCAACAAGGATTAGTGGTGCACAAGTACACATCTCACTTATCGTTGTGATTTAACATGGGCAGATGGTGCACAGGGCAATGCCTAGATGAGATGTATCTCAGTGACCTCTCTTTGACCCGTTACTGCCTGAAGAGAACAACCGCTAGTTTCAAAGCAGAAGCTTAAAATTAATATCCTGACTTAATTCATTTAAAATGAAATAGCAATGATGAAATAAATTGCACCACACTAAAACACTATGCAGACATATATTTTTCTAGATAAAATTTTCTTCAGGCTTTTTCTGCATATGGGTAATGAAAATATTAATTACAAAAGAAGAGAAGAAGCCCTTTAACATCCACAAGTAATGTCTTAAATATCACAAAATGATATAAAGTATTAGATACAATTTATCTTGATTGAAAATTATATGTAGCCTATTCCTGTGACTGCAAAGACTAGAGATGTTATAAATGCTAACAAATTAATACTCTTGTGTATCTAATAACCTTCAGCCTGGGCAGTCTCCAGATCCAATTACATTTACCGTTCAAAATCAGAGAGAACCAAGAATATTTAAAGTATTTTAGGCTCTAAAATCATTTCCAAAATACTTAAACCAATTTAGTCATAAATCTTGGGAGGTAAAGCAACAAGGAAAGGACAGTGAGGAAGGAGACATGCTTAATTTCTGTAGAGATTTAACCTGGACATAGAATTTAATGGGAAGTAAAAAAGCTTTAAAATGACCCAAATTCTCACTGATATATCGGATTTTGGTGGGTGTTAGGAAAGGAGATTACTCTGAATTAACGTAAGTCTGAATTGTAGAATGGATTTCAGGAAGTACAGATTTAGTATATTCCAACACAGTAACACTACTGGAGAAATTAGGACATTAGTTATGTGAAATTTCTTAGAGATTCAGAAAAGAATACTAATGAAAAAGTAATAATAATATATAATTTTATATATTTTAGCAATTGAGTCTAAGTGGTAAACTACACTACTAAAGGAAATTTGTTCTCATCCTTCAAGATGAGACAAATGTCACTTCTGTGAAGCTTTCCAGACAGTGCTGGCATGTTCGGTTACACTCTACAATCTTTGTATGCTTGTAGATGTAAGTATGTTTCACAGTTGTCTATTTGTCTTAATCACCATGATGACCACCCTTGTCAAAGCCACCATCATTTCTTTGCAGAACTGGTGAGACAGCTTCCTAACTGGTCTCTGGTCTCACCCTTACTGCAATTCATTCTCACATAGTGGCCAGAACTTCTAAAATGCGAATATGATCAGGCCCTACACTGCTTAGTACCTGGCAGTAAAATCTCATTCTCTGAGATCTTTATCCCCATAGACAGCACAGCCTCGAAGTGGCTTGCATGGTTCTTGATCATGTCCTGGGTGACCTGGCCTCTGGTGCCTTCACCAGTCTCATCCATGCCTCAACCTCTTGGTCCACCCACCCTCTAACCACACAGGTCTTGACTACCTGGTGGTCCTTGCACATGGTCTCTTCCCCTGTCTACACGGTCACATAATTCATTCTTAATTACCCTTCCGTAGGTGCATCAAGAGACACCTCCCAAAATCCATCCCAAGGAAGAGTACGATACACTCAAGAAGGGTGAGCCTACTATGCAACACAGCTCTAGAACAAGTCCCCAGACCTTCCTTCTCACCAGATTGCCATCTCAAAGACTTTTCTATTCAGAAATTCTGGAGCTCTTCCTGCCTTCCAGAGCTCAGTTCGAATGTCACCTTTCCAAGAAAGCATTGCCTGGACACTGTGCCCCACCCCTCTTCCAGAACAGATCATGTCATCTTCCCATTAAACACTCATTTAGCACCTGTGCTTTTCTAGTTCAACACTTAAATGATTGTATTTAAAATAATAATTACACCATTACATGTTTTATGCTGTTCTACTCAATCAGAATGTAAGTAATCACCATTAGGGGAGGGAGAGGGCTCTTTTTTTTGTATCCACATCCTCTGAACCAAACACAAAGTAAATGTCTATTATTTATTAAAATAAATAAAGCAAGAAAGAAGTTAAAATTGTCTTTCAGTGGTTATACCAACATCGGTATTCAGGTCTGTGTTCTACCTCTTGATGCAAGAAGAATAAATAAGCATTTTGAATTCAAACACAAAACAGCAATGTGCTCTTAAGGTCATTTAAGTGAAACATTCAGGGTGGTTGAGTGGTAAATGTGGTATGCATTAACTCATTTTTGGAAGAAATTTGCTAGTGGTCTTATAATACTAAGAAATTGAAACAGCTTTTGTTTATTTTAGTAAGATATTCATTCATAAAAGCTATACTTCCTCACAGCTGTGCTTTTCTCTCAAGTGTTTTCAAGTTGTTCTCCCTTTATAGCTAGACAGTGCAAAAGGGGGAGCAGTCCCCCAATCAAAAGCCAGTCAGTGGGACAGCAGGGAGAGAATCCCAAACCCCAACCACCAAAGCCTCGACCCCCTTAGAATGATATGATCCAAAGACACAGCGATGTCACAGGATATTGAAAGTGCATATTAGAAAGAAGGAGAAGGGGAAAGGTCAAGTCAAGGAACATGTATAAAGGACCCATGGACAAAGACAATGGGTGGGGGGGATGATTGAAAGTGGAAGCCGGGGTGGTGGGTAGGGCCGGGGAGAGTAATGGGGGGAAAATGAGGACAATTGTAACTGAACAATAAAAAAATCTTTTTAAAAAGTGTATACTAGAGAGCAGAAAAGCAGGATGAAAAATCCTCTTCCTCCCCATTAATTAAAAAAGTTAAAAAAAACTAAATAGCATTATTGTTTATAACAAGTACTTTATTTAAATTTTTTAAATTTGTGGTTAACATACATAGCATACAGGGTCTGGCAGAAGTAACACCTGCTTGAGTGTGGTTGGTAGGTAATAATATGTGGGTAGTAATTTATAGTTTAAATTTGAACATTTCACCTGAAATGTCATATGATATGCTTGAATATGATATTGTGATATTACAGAATTACATGTTTATGATTTTGCAATAAAAGCTTTTGTAATAAAAAAGAGGCATTATTTGCACCAGACCCTGTGGCTCTATCATCTTAACAAAATTAAAGTGTAAACTACAGTCTTGTTAATCATATACACAATGTTGTACAGCAAATCTCTAGAATATTTTGAACATGTATTGCTAAAATTCTATTCCTTTTAAATAGCTTCTCCTCATTTTCCCCTCCTCTCAGGCCCTGGCAACCACCGTTTTACTCCTTTCTTCTGTGAATTCACTACTTTAGATACCTCATATAATATAAATAAAATCAAGCGGTAGTTGTCTTTCTGTTACTGGCTTAATTCACTTAACATTATGTCTCCCAAGTTCGTCCATGTTGTAGAATATGGCGGGATTTTCTGTTTTTATGAATGAATAATATCGTTTATATAGACCACATTTTCTTCATTCATCTATCAATGGATTAGGTTGTGCGAATATGTCTTCAAGATCCTAATTTCAATTTTTTAAATAAACAAACAGAAATGGGATTGTTTTATCATATGACAGTTTTCTTTTTAATTTTTTGATAAGTCACCATGTTTTTCATAGCAGTTCAGTCATTTATATTCCCACTAACAGGGCACAGGCTTCCAATTTCTCTGCATCCTCACCAATGCTTATGTTCTGGTGGTTTGTTGCTGTTGTTGTTTATAATAGTCCTACTAACAGTTCTGAGCTTTGTTTTTCTTTCTCAAGGTTGTTTTCATCTATCCAGGGTCTTTTATGTATCCATGTGAATTTTGGGGTTGTTTTTTCTATTTCTGTAAACAATGTTACTGGAATATTTACAGAGATTGCATTAAATCTGCAGGTTGCTTTGTGTAGTATGGACATTTTTAAAATTTGTCTTCAGATGCATGAACAATTATTTGTGGTTTTTGTTTCTTTCATCAATGTTTTATAGATTTTAGTGAAAAAAATCTTTCACTACTTTGGTTAACCTTTTCCCTGTGTATTTTTTTGTTTTTGATGCTACTGTAAATCAGATTTTTTTCTTAATTCCCTATTCAAATTGTTCCTTGTTAGTGTATATAAACAGATTTTTGTATATTGATTTTGTGTCCTACAACTGATGAATTTGCTTATTAGTTCTGCCAGTTGTATATATTATCTTTAGTGTCTTCTAAATATAAAATTATGTTACCTATGCACAGAGAGAGCTTTACATTTTACTTTTGTCTCATTTCAAAACCTTCATTTGCTTTTTTTGCCTAATTGCTACGGATAAGACTTCCAGTACAGCACTGATTGACAGAGGCTATAAAGGGTATCTTACTATCTTGTTCCTGATCTTAGAAGAAGTGCTTTAAGTTTTTCACCATTGAGCATGATGTTGCCTGCAGGTTGCCTTTGCCTAGTGTGGCGCATCATGCTTTCCCACATGACCCTGTCTGCTCCTGGCAACCAGGCAAGTCAGTTAAGCAGCTAGCACTGGAAGTGTGGGGACACTGCACTTGGAAACAACACATATAGGATGTTATGCATATTAGTTTCCTGAGAGTCTGATTGAGAGCCTAGAGTTCCTCTCCCCATTTAAATCAATATTTAAATACTTAAATTAACTTTTAAGCTGATTGAAGTTTGGACAAGAATATATATAACTATGCACTAAACTCAATGCTTAGTGTTAAAGTTCATGTATTATATAACTAAAGAAATTAAAAGTATAAAAACACTATAACTATAAAAATATGTTAATAGATGAACAATATAAAATTTACAATGACCTTTATTATGTTGAGGTAATGTCCTTCTATTCCTAGTTTGTTGAGTATTTTCATCATAAAAGAATATTAAAATTTGTCAATGATTTTATATATCTGTTGAGATGATCATGCGATTTTTATTCTTTTCGGTTAATGTGGTGTCACATTGATTTTTTCTTTATTTTGAAGCATCTTTGAGTATCAGGGATAAATCACAATTGGTCATAGGGTATGATTCTTTTAATATGCTACTAAATTCAGTTTGCTGGTATTTTGTATAGAATTTTTCATTTATTTATCAGGGATATTGGCCTGAAGTTTTCTTTTCTTGTGGTATCTTTTTCTGGCTTTGGTATCGTTATACATATTTTTTGGAAGATTTTGAGAAGGATTGGCATTAATTATTCCTTAAGTGTTTGGTAGATTTCACCAGTGAATCCATCTGGCCCTGGGCTCTTCTAGGTTGGAGACATTTGATGACTGATTCAACCTCCTTACTAGTTATAGGTCTGTTCAGATTTTTTATTTTTCATGATTTGGTCTTCACAGGTTGTAAGTTTCTAGGAGTTTCTTTTAGTTTATCCAGTTATTTGGTGTATAATTTTTCATAGTAGTCCCAAAACTTTTAATTTCTGTGGCATCAATTGTAACATCCCTTTCAGTTTCATTTTTAGTTATTTGAGTCTTTTCTCTTTTTTATTAGTTAATGTAGCTACAGGGGTGCCAGTTTTGCTTATCTTTTAAAAAAACAGTCCTTACTTTTGTTGATTTTTTCTATTGTTTTTATTCTCTACTTCATTTATTTTTCTTTCAATTCTCATTACTTCCTTCCTTTCATTAACTTTAGGTTTACTTTGTTCTTATTTTTCTAGTTCTTTGATATGTAAAGTTAGGTTGTTTATCTTAAATCGTTTTTCTTGTTTTAAAGTAGGCATGTATCATTATAAACCTTTCTTTTCCCTCTTTCTAGTTCCTTGAGGTGTGGAGTTAGGTTGTTCAATTTAGACTTTTTTTTTCATTTTAATGTCATAATTTATCATCATAAACTTTTTTTGTACTGTTTTTCCTTCATCCTATAAATTCTGGTATGTTGTGTTTTTGTTTTTATTAGTCTCAAGATACTTTTGAATTTCCCATTTGCTTTCTATTTTGAACCATTGATTATTCATTGTGTTTTTTAATTTCCAAATATTCGTGAATTTTCCGGTTTTCCTTTGCTATTGATATTTAGTTTCATTTCAATAGGATTGAAAAATAGTTCATATAATTTCAGTCTTCTTGTTTGTTAAGACTTATTTTGTGACCTAACAAGTGATCAATCCTATAGAATATTTCTTGTGCACTTGAGAAGAATGTGTATTCTGTTGCTATTAGATGAAATAGCTCTCTATATATCTACTAGGACCTTTTTATCTATAGTCTTGTTAAAAATCTTCCATTTACTTATTGATCTTCTGTCTAGATGTTCTATCGATTATTGAGAATCAAGTGTTGAAGCCTTTTACTATTATCATGTTGCTACCTATTTCTCCCTTTAGTTCTGTCAGTGTTTGCTTCATGTGTTTGGATGTTCTGATGTTGGGTACATGTGTATTTATATGTTACATTTTCTTGGAAAATTGATCCTTTTATTATTATATAATGCTTTTCTTTGTCTCTCTTGATAGTTTTTGACTTAGTCTATTTGTCTGATATAAGCATGGTCACCCTTGTTATCTTTTGGTTGCAATTTGCATGAAATATCTTTTTCCATCTTTTACTTTCAGTTTACATGTGTCCTTAAGTCTAAAGTGAATCTTATAGAGAGAATACAGTTTAATCTTGTTTTTATTATCCATTCAACCAGTCTTTGTCTTTTGATATTTAAATTATTGATAAGAAAGAACTTACTATTGTTATTTTGTTAATTTTTTTCTGTCCATTTTATAGCTTTCTTATGTCTCTTCTCTTACTATCGTCCTTTGTGTTTCATTGATATTTTTTGTAGTGGCATGATTTGATTTCTTTGTCATTTTCTTTTGTGTATCTTCTATAGGGGTTTTCTCTGTGGTTACCATAGGGTTTATACAAAATGCCTTATAGTTATAGCAATCTATGGCAAACTAATAAGCTGAAAACAATTTAATTTCAGTTATATACTCTGCACTTTTACTTCCCCCAAACTTTGTTATTAATGTCACAAATTACATATTTTGTATTTTGCATCCATTAACATTTTTATAGTTATAGTTTTTTTTATACTTTTAATTTCTTTAGTTATATAATACAGGAACTTTAGCACTAAGCATTGAACTTAGTGCATAGTTATATATATTCTTGTCCAAGCTTTAATCAGCTTAAAAGTTAATTTAAATATTTAAATAATATTGATTTAAATGGGGAGAGGAACTCTTGGCTCTCAGACTCTCGGGAAACTAATATGCATAACATCCTACATGTGTTGTTTCCAAGTGCAGTGTCCCCACTCTTCCAGTGCTAGCTGCTTAACTGATTCTTCCCTTGTTGCCAGGAGCAGACAGGGTCATGTGGGAGAGCATGGCACCCCACACAGGGCAAAGGCACATGTTATCTCCTGTTCTGAGTTTCATGAATGAAAAAATACAGAAACAAGAAAATGTGCAAAAATCATAAGAAAAGAGAGAGGGAAGATGAGGAGGGAGAAGAAAGAGAGGAAGGAAAGAAGGAAGGGAAGAAGGAAGGAAGGAAGGAAAGAAGGAAGGAAGGAAGGGAAGAAGGAAGGGAGGGAAGAAGGAGGGAAGGAAGGGAGAGAGAGAGGGAGGAAAAGAGAGGAAAAAAAGCAAGAAAAGAAGGGAAGGAGAAACAGTAAAAAAATGAGTAAAAATATCTCTCAAAAAAGATAAAACATAGAGTCACATTGAATGATGCTTTGCACAGAATCAAACTGGAACAAATATGAATGGATCTTCCCCTGTGGAACAGTCTAGCACATGCCACTGAGGTCCCCTTGAAGCAGTCTACCTGGCTTTTTGCAGTTGTCACACCCAGAATTAGAAAAAGAACCACGATCTGGAATCAGTTTTGCTTTGGTCTAAGTTTTACATGCTCTGATTGTTTCCTGATGAATAATTTGTAATAGATATTTTTGAAATTTACCAAAAGGTTAAAAAACATTCTGAGTTAAAAATAAGCCAGATTCTGACTTGTCAGATGTAATTGATTTGTGGATTGGCCTAAAGGCAGGATTAATAGAAATGACAGGTTTTCTTTCAACTGAATGGTCTCCTCTCCTTGGAGATTGACATTTTAGTAAAGTTTTACTTAATTGGCTTTGTTTCAGTCTGTACATTTTAAATTCACATTTAATTAATTCTCTCCTCTGTGATTCCACATTATTTTGCTTTTGTGTTTTCATTTCATTCAATAAATATTTATTGACGGCCTATTCTGTACCAGGAACTAAGCTAGTGATGAAATAGTGAGCTGTAGACTGGGTAGCAATTTGGCAGGGCAGAACTCCTTGAATTAACAAGTGTCAAGTGACATACATACAGGGACAGAGGGATGTTCTCTGCTACTGAATGTGTTCGATTATGGTGAGTTTTATAATTACATGTGGGCATGCTTGTCTTTACTACTAGATTATAGACCTCACAAGAGCAAAACAACATCTTTCATTTGTAAACTCACCCTCCTTGTCATTGCCTCACAATACAATTCTTATTGTTCAGTAAATACTTGTTGATTTAAACTTGGAAAAGATGGGACTGGACTTCAGAAAATGCTCTAGTTTCAGCTCTGCTGCTAACCAGCTTTCATCTTGAAGAAGATAGTTTAACTTGCTAAGTTTTAATGACGCCATTTGTAAAATTAAGGGTATGGACTAAAGAGTCTATGAAAGCACATCGGATGGTTGCTGAAAGACAGACATAGCTGTTGAGTGATGCCCTGTCAACATCTTTAGGTTTAATCACAGTGCCTTCCAAATGACTAGAGAAATATAGATGCAATATATTATTATTATAAACATTTAGGTTTATTGTCATTTTTAACACATAGAAAGGTAGTTAAAAAGTATGACATGGATCATTTTTTGGCTTATTTTCTCAATTTGACATTCGATAAGAGCTTGACAAGTAGGGAGGCAGTCAGTGGTTAGAAGCACAGCCTTTAAGCCAGGTAGTCATACCCATCCCACCTCCACCACTTATTCAGAGACTAAGACAGGCACCTTTTCACCTCCCTAAATAGCTCCTCATGATACTCACCCAAGAGCTTAGAACATTTTAATTGCTGCATATATACTTGAAGTCTGATGAAATTTCTCCCTTGTTTGGAACATTTAAAAAATATTTTTGTATAATGTGATAAAACTTTGTACAACATTTATGCGCTCATTTTCTCCTAGTCATAACAGATGAGGCATGAGCTTTAGCTCTAGAAATAGACTTCTGAGTTTATTTATCCTCTCTGTCTCAGTTTTTCTTCTATACCTGAGGTTGATAATAGTTCCTACCTCATAGAATTGTTGTGAGAATTACATGAGCAAATTTCTGGAAAGTTCTTAGTACAGTGCCTCACACCGATAATGCATAAGCTGTATCTATCATCCTCTTCATCATCATTCCCATTGTCAGCACCCTCCACACTGCAGTCATAAATTCCAGAGGCTGACATTAAAAAATTCTGCATTGTCTATATGTGGACACTCAGTGAAGGCTAATTGATTTCCACTGAATGTCAGAATTCCATATTGGTCCTAAACTCATCTTCCTAACTCCTATTTTTGAGCAGGTCATTCTTCCTGTGGGCCAGGTGTTAAATGACATCATCACCAGCAACATATCTATCATTTGTTGCGTACTTACAATGTGTCCTAAGCTTAGGTACTTCATTTGATCCTAATAACTCTGAGATGCCAATTTCAGATAAAGATACTGGCTTAAAAAAATCTATAATTTCTCATGATCACAGCAGTGGTAAGAAGCAAAACCAGGAATAAAATCAAGGTTCATACAGTACTGGAACCTGTGCATGAAAACCTGTGCAAATCATCTTCTGTCACCATATATTTGGTCCCCTTTACCTATTGTGGGTGGTGGGCACATAATGCAATATACAGATCATGTATCTTAGAAATGTACACTTGAAACCTATGTAATCTTATTAAGCAATGTCACTCCAATAAATTTAATAAAAATAAATAAATGTAAAATAAAAATAAATATTCTACTAAAAAAACCTGTGCAAAATAACATCTCATTTTTATGTTAGACTTTGGTTTTAGAAAATACTATTATATCCTTGGTTTCTCTTAATCCTTGAAATAGCCCCAAGTCGTAGGCAGGCCAGGGGGACAGCTGAAGATCATGGTTGTAAAATAATGTGACTAGGGTTAGACAGTTGATAAGTGATATTGTTGGAACCCAAATGCAAAGCTCGATGTTCAGTCCAAAATCTTTCCACTATTCCATCCTGTTTTCTCACACAGCACTTTTTTTCTGAGGACAAACACAGAACATGTTGTCACACCCTTTGCCATCACAAAAAGGGTAAAAGATAAGGAACATTTAGTGAACCTGGAATTTAAGGTTTTAAGTTTAATGTTAGCAAAATAATTCGCATTTTACTTCTCTGTTTCTATTCATAACCCTAAGGAAAGGATTAATCAAGACTCTGAGAGATCTGAAAGAAATGCCTCCCTAAATTTGAATGCCTGAAATAAAAATAAAGTTATTGCTCTTATTATATTTTTTCATACAGGTCCAGGAGCACCTGTCGTTTCTTGTAGCCATGAGAATTTCAAGTTTGCATAAATCCATTTCTTCTGGTTGTAGAACAGCTTTAATCATAGCAGCTACTGTTACCAGTCATTGATTATCTGCTATGAATGTGCCAAGAAATACACAGAATGGAGCTAATTCTCGGAACATCCTTAAAAGTCAAATGTTATTACACTAGTCCCATTTCTAGATGAAAAAAAATGGAGGTTTAGAGAAGTTAAGTAACTGCTAAAGGTCATACAGGTATTAAATGGCAAAGTCATGATTCAAATCCAGGTCAGTCTGATTCCAAAATCTAATATTTCCTACTCTATCATGTTGCTTTCCTCAAAGGAAAAAAAGGGCGAATCAAAGTGATGAGTCTTCTACCTTGGGCTGATATAAGTATTTTAAATGTTAAACTCCGAGTCAAGCTGTGGGGTTTTGGGAAAACAACTCAAACTCTAATTATATCAAACCTATGTTGGTGAGAAGTCCAAACACAAATGAGCTATCGGCCACTTTGGGTGGAGTTCTTTGCCACCTGACAGTGAGTATTCATTTAGGCCCGCTGAGCTAAATGAAATGTGGCAGTGTACACCCAACTGCCAAAGCACCTGCTGTGAGGTCTTTCAAGCAAATCTTCTTTATTTTAGATTCCGCTCATAAGCCAGCAAAGCAGGCATGATATGCAAATTATTTGTGGGCTGGGTTCTGCAGAATTTATGTTGGTCCCAAGACAGCCTGCTTAGGGCCCAGGTACTGACACTGAAAATGCATTTGGGAGAATTCACCCTGTGCAAATTTATTAACATGCAGTAAACAGTAAAATCTCTTTTCTTGAAAGGTCATTTATTTCATTCTTGGAATATGTTCTTCTGGTGAAATTTGTGCAGCAAGACTGTATATCACTTTGCAAGCAATTTCCTAAATAATTATCAGCTAATAAAGAAAAGTATAAAATCAATTATCTGGTATTTCTCCTTCCTTCCGTTTACAATTTCCCTTCGAAGACAACAACATTGCTTGCCCTCTTCATGCAGATAATGAGTAGCCAGTCTGAAAGGCAATGGGGGAACTTATTGCCTGCTTGCATCCAATCTTCTAGGTGCCCTTTTTCAATTAGGCACGTCAGAAACAGCACCTCATTCCATGTGAAGCATATTACTAGTCAATACAGTTACTGTGCCATGGCGGGCAGGCCTCCTTTCAGCTCCAGAAAGCACCAGACCATTCAAGATAGAAATCAATCTCCTCCAAGGTAGAAAAGAAAATGAATTAAGGGCAGTAAAACAAATCCTTCAAGAAAGGAGCCTTGCACAGGAAGTCCCAATTATAGAGCTTCGGTGCAGGCTCTTGGTGAGACTCAACAGAGCCCAGGTGAGGAGCTCAGTAGATATTTTGCGCCCCTGAATATCAGGGACAGGTACCATTTGCATTACAGCCCACTTCTCAGAAATCCCCCGGCTTTCTCTATCCACTGCCTTCTCACTGTTCACTTCCACAGCCCCTGTAGAATTCCTCCTGCAAGGAATTCTACAAGGATAATTGGGAAGGACTGATATTCCTTTGGAATCTTTGTCCAAGGAAAGGTCTTTTGAAAACTGCAGAGTGTTTCTGAAAATTTAATTGTGCTTTTAGGCATCTGTATTCCGATGGTTCTGCAACTAGTAAAACACAATCATTTTTGACTTAAATTAGGCTCTGACTAAAGTATGTTCTCTTATAATCCAGGGCTGTCAACCTTTAGGTTTTGTCCACAACTGAATTGGCATTCGGTCGACAGTTTCTTCCTTGTGACATTGCTGATCTCTGCTATGTCCTTCTACTGGTCCAGAAAGGAGCTGGCCTTTTCCCAAAAGTAATCTAAAGCAATCACTTCTGGTTCCTAATAACTTTGGCAGTTCATGTGTACAATTAAGTTACAGGAAAGTAAAAGGTGATTTACACATTTTTTTTCTTAAAGCCAAACTATTATTGAGAATAAAGAAACCTACATAAGTACAACATTCACCATAAAGTGAATTTGTCCTCCAACAAAAATGATACCACCATTATTTTAACATTAAAATCTATAATTCTGAGCTTTACATTTCAATGATCTGATGTCATAATATCACACATACTGGGAATTACCTTATTCTAAACATATGGGGTTTTAGACAAATCAGTTAAAGCTTAAAAGTGCCTGAGGATATTATGATTACAAATACGATGACACTGTCAAGAATGGTGGGGTTCAGAGAAATGGAGCTGACTTGTGAGCATGTGTGATATGTTAGCATGTATGTGTTAGGAGTAGGGTCAGGGCAGAGAAGTAGGTAATATCCAGATGTATCTACTATCAACTATAGGATCACCCTAGATTCTCAATACTCCACATGCCCTGCAGGTTGACATATCCCCACAATGCCCAAATATTAAATAGTGTTTCACAGAGTAACAGAGTCTGGGGCCTTCACTCAATCAATAATTAAATTGTAAATTACTCTCACAGTCTTCTTTAAAATTATGCCAATCTTATGTTTCAGTCTCCTGGAATCTCACACAAAGTCAGAATAGAGGAAAATTTTGTTGTTGAAATCCGGAAATGTTTGGCTTGTATGCAAACAATACTCATACTTTCCCAAGATAAACCCTGTAACTTTTAAGGCCAGACAGGCAATAGTGACTTTACAAGTATGGAGTTCTGCGAGGATGCTCCTTTGCACTCTGCTATTTCTTCCACGTGGCTTGACTGCCATTCTTACTGGCAGACACAGAGGTGTTAAATTAGCAGAGAGAAATACCACATGATATAGTTTTCTCAGTTTTCATTAGCTTTCAAGAGAGCTGTTGCCTGTTGATATTTTTAGTTCTCAAAGGCAGCCAAATATTGAAATAGTTGAAATCTATTTGTTCACATCATTAAGAACCAAATATAGGAAAGAATTAGGGTGGGGAATTCTATTCATTCATTCAACAAACATTATTGCATGCCTACTGTAATTCAGCATTGGGCCTGATATTCAGTTTACAGCAATGTATAAGCAAGATGCCATCTCTGCTGTGGGGCTGATTTTAGACTAACTGTGGAAATCTTGAACAAATCACTAGACATAAAATTATTTAATTACAACTTTGATAGTGGTGCTAAAGAAGTTTAGAAACTATGAGAATATTTAAGAGAGAGCTTAGGGACAGCTTTCCTGAGAAGTGATTTCAACTGAGGAGACTAGAATATGTGAAAGTGAAATCTGTTCCACTCTTGATCAGCTTGGAAAATAAAATCAAAATGTGTTAATTTACAATCTAAAAATTTTTTATAGCTATACACACACATGCAAATGTATTCCAAAATGCAAATAGCTAAAATTTACAGTCCCAAATGTATGTTTTCTTATTATTTAAAAACTGGTGCCAACCTTATATTTTGACTAATGTCTTTTTGACCAAAAAAAAAAAAAAGTAAAAAGGCAAAAAAGAAAGAGAGGGAAAAAGGAAAGGAGGAAAAGGTGGACAACAATTTTAATGCAGCTTCAAAAATAACACGAAGAAGTTTACACCATTGCTCACTGCACTAGTGAGCAAAGTTGCACTATACTGGGTAAAATTTAAACACAAAAACACACCTCTTTTATTTTGCTAATGAGATGGGAATTACTGAAATTCTCATTGAGTAAAAGGATAGCACTATTGACAGATATCTAAGGAATCTGGGACCAAACATCCATGTTGGATGACTCTTCTAAAGCAATATGGGTATGCTGAATATTTAGTTTTTTAAAAAATGATTCAAACCCTTTAAACCTGGAGTTTGAATGTCATTTTTAACGTCCTGCATTGCTCATTATATGATTTTCAGCTTAGAGTACTTAAAAGGTCAGAAGGGAGAAATAAAGTTAAATCTGAGCTCTACCATCTTAACAGCTGTGGCTTCTCAGACTGGTCACTTAGCATCTCTCTGCCCCAGTCATTTCATCTTAGAATTGTTTTGAGAATTAAACGAGGTAATGTTTGTAATGCACTGAGCACTGTGCCTGTCTGGTACACTTAACGGTCAACTCTCAGGGTTCTTTGTGGCAAAGGTGGCAATGAAGAGGAACTAGGAGGGAGGAGGAAGAGGATAACAAAACGATGAAGACTATTGCATTTAATGACCCTGTGCCCAGAAAAGATAGTAGCCCCACCAATACAATTAAAAATAAAATTTTACTTAGAAAAAATATCCTCACCTGAGGATATGTTCATTGATTTTAGAGAAGGAGCGGGGTGGAGAGAGAGAGAGAGAAAGAAAGAGAGAGAGAGACAGCAATGTGAGAGAGAAACATTGATCAACAGATCAATGTTTCACTGACCTGGGATCAAACCCACAGCCTAGATATGTATCCTGACAGGGAACTGAACCCGCAGCCTTTTGGTGCATGGGACAATGCTCCAACTAACCAAGCCACCTGACTAGGGAAAAATTTTATTCTTTTAGTTAATATTTTTTATATTTATGCTGCAATTAAAGTGCTTCTTTGGAGATTTCTTTTTCTTACTGCAAAAGTACGGATATGTTTACAAATAGGGCCTTTTATCAATTTTTGGTGCCTATGCTTTGCCGGTTTTCTAAGTACATTCCTAGTTTACCTATCTGGTAATTCAACATTATACAATACAAAGATTGGGAGATAGTAAAAATTAAGATCAAGAAAGGTGATTTCTCTGATTGAATGCTATAGCAATTGGAAGATGGCTATTACAGCCTCTTGATGAAGAACTATTTAATTTCTTTAGCTCCCTCTCTATCTGTTCCCCAGTCTTCTGCTGTAAGTCCAGTGTCTTTTGTGCTTGATTCAATTCAGTTCCTTCCAACCATTTTCAACCCTCACTGAACCCCATGCCTGCCTGTCACTCCACTATAGAGTGCCGATCCAGGCAGTGACCAGCAGCTCATAAACTTTGCTCCCTCTCTTGGACTCACAGTTCGGCCTTACAGATTCCTCTCACCAAGACCACTGAGCCCCATGACAGTCATTTGGATCAGCTTCCTCTTCTGGCTTCTGATTTTTTTTTACCCAATTCTCTTGGCTCCCATAAGGCCCCTCCCACTGGTGGGCCATCATCTCTAGTGCTAAGCCCTGAGTCAGCAACCACATTAAATAACCAACACGG
>PVJD01002832.1:128458-185664 GCA_004026545.1 Mormoops blainvillei | reverse complement strand
ACTGAGATTTTTCCATTGCGTTTGTGGGGCTAGAGCCCAGGAAAGCTGAGGCAAGGCCCCGGTGGAGAGCTCGGGGGTCCTGCCTGGAACCGTGCTCCCCACACTTGCCTGGGAAGAGGGACCCCTGCTGGAGATTCTGACTCAGTGGGCGCGGGGGCTTGAACAAGCCCACAGCTTCGGGCCTCCCTGGAGGCTCTTCCAGAATCTTCTGAATCTCCGAATCTCAGGGTCCGGGGAGCAGAACGATGGATGCTGCCACTGTGGCTGACTGTCCTCTGCAGGGGGCGGACTGCTGGGCGCTGGTTTCCCTGATGGACTGGGAGTTTGGGGGGCTGGGGCTAGACGCCCTTCCCTGGGCCGCCCAGAGCAAGCCTCGGCCAGGCCAGTAGAATGCCCGGAGGAAGGGGTGAATTCCTCGAGGAAGAGAAAATGCAAAGGATCTTAAAGGGCCCCAGAAAAGTCCAGGAAATCCAGCGAAGGGAGGGGGAGAGGAGGGGACCGAGGCAGAGAGGAGGACAATCCGGGCCGGGGAGTGCGGGCGTGCGCCTCCCAGCTTCCCCTCAACCTTCCCTTCAGCCCGCTCCCTCCCCAAAGGCTGCTCGTTGCGTGGGAACGTTTCACAGCTCACACACCTGTGAGTCGCTTTCTTCCACGAACAGGGCCACGTTGTCTGCGCTGCTCTGTGATTGCTTCGCCACTCACAGGTGTCTGGGAAGAGGCCTGCCACCCTCTATCTTTTTTTTTTTTTTTTTAACAAAGCGCTCTGAGTTGTATATCATTTTAAAGTTGGGGTCGAATACATATGACGTAAGGCGCGCCACTGCAACTGTTTAAAGTACCCAGACCAGCAGCACCAAGGGCCTTGAGAATCCTGGGCAACCAGCAGCCAGTCTGGTTCCAGAGTTTTGCACCACGAAGGAAAACTCCGTACCTGTGAAGCGGGCGTGCCCCACGCACCACCCTGCCCCCCACGCCTCTGGGAGCCCCCGGTCCACCTTCTCTCTCTCTGAGTTCGCCATTCCTGGGCATTTCACGTGAATGGAATCATACAAGACGTAGCCTTCTGCATCTGGCTGCTTTCACTGAGTGTGTTTTGGGGGTTTATCGGCAACGCAGCGGGGTCAGTACTTCCTTCCTCTTCACAGACGAATAATATTCGACTTGTGGATGGACCACGTTTGTTTCTCCATTCCCCGTAGACGGACATTTGGGCTGTTTCTACCTTTTGTGAACAGTGCCACTGCGAACCCTCGTAGACAAGCTTTTGCGTGGACACCTGTTTTCATTTCCTCTGGGGAAAATCCTAAGCGTGGGATGGCTGGTCATACGGCAACTTCATGTTTAACTTACTGAGAGATCCTGTGTTCTTGTTACCTGCTGCGTAGTCCAGATTGTAGCCCCTTGACCCGGAAAAGCCAGGTGTATATCAGCTTCAGGAAAGGCTGGATCCAGGTGCTTGAATGATATCATCAGGACTTGGATCTCCTCTCTGTCTCTCGCTCTTTCTTATACGTTGGCTCCTGTCGGGCAGACTGTCCCCCCATGGTGGCAGCTCAGCAATCCACGTGGGAGAGAGGGTCTCTTTCCTGAGAGTTCCACTGAAAGTCACCGGCATGGCTCTTATTGGACCACCTTGGATCATATGCCCACACTTAGAGTCAGAGCTTAGGAGGTGAGTCGGACCTCAACTGTGTGCGCCGGCAGTGGGCGAGGGTGGTCAAATGGGTTTTTTTTTTCTTTTTCTTTTTTTATTTTACAGAAGAAGGGGACTTCTTTCTAAATGGCATGGGCTTCTTGGAGGTCAGGGACCAGACACAATGTCCTCTACGTGGGGTGGCCCAAGGGCCAGTAGGTGGTCCCAGTAGGGAGGAGGGGAGACTGATGCCTGCAGGTCCCGGGTCGGGGGGAGTCAGTTTGCTGAAGACAGCTGAGAGTGGGGACAGCAGGGTACCCAGCCCACCTCCAGAGCCAGCCATCCCGCGTCCGCTCCATCAGCCCGGTAACGGGTAACTGCTCGTCTCTGCTGAAGCACCTGTGAGTGTCCCCGAGCCACTCAGAGTTATGTGGCTCATTGCCACAAATCCCCTTTTTGCCTCAGCTGCCAGGACCCAGGGGGCCCACCTAGAAATTAATCTGTCACCTTTCCCCTAAGCCCATGTACAGGAGACTGCCCGCCCCCACCCACCCCGCCATGTGGTGTTCTTGATTCTTCTCTTCCTAGTTAACAGCTTTTCAATTTTATGTGTTGTTTTTCATAAACCACCTCAAATCCTTTTCAGAAGCAGGCAGCATATAAATTATAAATAGACTTAATTTAAATAACTCAATAGGGTAGTTTCTCTGTAGGGCTCCTAGCAGTTGCTTCTGCTGATACTTTTCTTTCTACCCCAGTGGAGGGCAGGGTAGGTGAGACGGGCTGAGAAGAGGCTTCACTCTTGGGGCATTGTGACTGGGGAACCTGGTCTGGGTGTGGGGTAGCCCCAGGAAATGGGGCAAGCCATCCCTCCAGAAAGGCCACACTGGGATTAGTGTGGCCCAGGCTGTGTGACTCTGGGTGGGTACCCAACCTCTCTGAGCCTTAACTTCCTCACCTGTGAAGAGGGTCTAATAACAGACCCGGTTTCAGAAGCTGTCGGAATGATGAATGGCGTTGTCAAAACACGTCTCAAGTGCTCGGAACGGTGAAAGCACATTGTGAAAGCTTGACCCGGCTTCTGGTTTTGTTCTGCGCTTCCGCTTTTGTGGCAAATGCACGCACAGCCCGATGTGGGTCATTTTCACAAATGTCCCTCTCCCGTCCCTGGCCTTACTCATGAAGCCCATGTTTTTTAATGGAGGTGGGTACATGAGCCATCTACCCATCAGCCCTTCCTTCCTCCCTCCCTCCTTTCTTCCATCATCTCAAGTGGTTGTTGAGCACTTACTTCGTTCTTGGCACTGAGGAGCACACGGTGAGCAAAGGCAGATATCCCCCCTGCTTTCCAGGCAACACTTAAGAAAACATAAGAATTTCAGAAAATGCAAGTATCATGAAGAAAATAAAAGAGCTTGGAGGCTGGGCTGTGAAGGGCGGGGGTTGCTGGTCAGGACTCAATACCAGAAGAAGCCAGCAGGGGGCGCTCTGGTTTGTGGGAGTGGCCAGTGCAAAGGCCCTGAGGCAGGAACCGACGTGGTGGTTTCAAGGTACAGGGCTGGTGAGCTGGAGGGGACGGAACCAGGGGTGGAGTGGAGGGCGGGGAGGTGGCAGGTGCAGGCAGGGCCCAAATCCTGCAGGGCCTCGGGTGGATTTTATTCTAAATGCTTAGAGCAGAGAATAGGTCATCTTTTCTTAAGCTGTCCTTTCTGGCCACATTCTGCCGCCGATAAAGCTCCCAGGCCAGCTGACCGTAATGATGGACTGATGGAGGTCAGGCCGGGGAGGGACGGCAGTGGTCAGAGAGGCCTTTGGTGGCCTCACCTCCATGACCTGTCACTCATCTCACTCACACTGGGGCTGTGGCCGCCGGGCTCTGCACAGCTCGAAGGAGAGGCCGGCGGGTCGATTGACGTCATTGGTTTACGTTCCATCTGTACAGAAAGTTTGTACTTTATTAAATATACATGGACCTCACATTTTCCAAGGGTGGGGGCGTTTCTTTCGCACCCGCCCCAAGCCAGCTATAGCACTCTTCAGCTTAAAGGAACAGTGAATTGATTCATTCGCAGCTCAGAGACTTGTCTGGCTTCCCCTCCGTGGGGATGCCAGGCCTGGAGGACACAGTGAGGAGGGAGAGGTCACCATCTCTGCCCTGAAGGAACTGGCAGGGGAGTAGATGTATTAGCATAAAAGTTAAACGCTGCCCTGGAGCGGAGGCTGACTGGCTGGCAGAGCCTGGGTGTCTGCAGACTGCAGACAATTCCTTCTAGAAGCTGCTGGCAGAGAGAGACCGCATAGGAAGGAGGCCTTGTGGCCAGATACATGGGGACAGAGCAAAGTTAAAAGCTGCCCGCTCTGCGGGGCCCTGTCATCTCCTCATGTCCCTGGTCCCTCTGCCACTTTCTTGTGGGTTTTGGGGGGCTCCAGCCCCAGCATCTCCTGTTGAAGACCACCCTTTGACTGTGACTCTGTGACCCTGTTGAGCGGAGAGTTCACAGTCCCTACCCTGGGCACAGCCCTTACCAAGTGACTGGCATATGTGATGTGAGCGTATAGGTGCCCTGCTCCGTCACTCTGATGGAGGGACAGCCCCCTTGCTTGACCTACGCCCCAACCACCACTCCGGCTTGCTTCTTCAGTCCCCTTTTCATCCTAACAAATCACTGTCCTCATCTCAAGGCATGTTTCTGAGGCCTCGATCCCAGACAGGGAGGCCTCGGGCTGGGGACTCAACACGGCATTGAGCAGAGTTAGCTCACTCCTCCGCAGGCCTTGTCAGAGCCTTGAACCCACCAGCTCGTGGAGTCAGTGGAGTCAATGGGGGGCCTCTATGCTCAGAGACGGCGGTGAGGAGAGGGGAACGCACCCCACTCACAAAGTGTGGGGACGGGCTTTGACCCAGGGCAGTCAGGCTCCGGAGCTGTCTCCCCCACTTGTCCCCAGTGTTTATTTCAGAAAATTTAAAACATACACGAGCCTCTATGGAGCCTCTTCACGTCCATCACCGCCCGCGCCCCACCGCCCACTGCTTCTCCATCCCTGCTGTCGGGGCCCCGCCCGGTCTGCACCTCACTTCTCTGTAAGATCACTCAGTATGCAGCGAGCTGGCGCCCCTATGACTCTGTCACCTGCTCTAGATATAAGTTTCCGTCCCTGCGTAATACGTCCCCCCTAGAATGTAAGCTCAAGAGTGGGTGCTTTGTTCTGTCCATTACTGTGTCCCTGGCGCATAGCGCAGTGCCTGGGCATCGTAGGGCTCGATAAATACTTGTCAGGTCTCTCCCCACCCCACCTCTCGGTATCTACCTGCCTCCATGCCTACCTAATTCGTTTATCTACCTGCCTGCCTGCTCTACCATCGATCAGTTATATCTATCCTGTCTATAGACGTGCTTTAAATGAAACACAAGACCCTTTTAAACCTCCTCTTTTGTGACTCTCTGCTTTCCCCCACCAGCTTACATAACCACCGCCCCCCTGCCGGTAGGTCTAGGTCTCCTGTCCCACCATTTTTACCACCTGCACAGTGTTGCGCTGTGTTAATGTGCCATCATTTGCTTAGGTCATTTCCCATTTTTTCCATCGTTGTAAACGATGTGGCAGTGAACACCCCTATGTAGGGGCCTTTGGGAACATCCACAATGATTTTTTTTTTCTTTCCAGAATCAAAGAAGGGCTGGGTCAGAGAGTGTGCACCTTAAAAAGATGGTTTTAGTATTTTCGAAAACATTTTTGATGGCTCTTGATGATGGACGGTAACCTTTATCAGTAAAAAGTGACCCCCAGCAGATGATTTGCACCTGGAGTTCTGGTCGAGAAATGGATGTGAACGCAGGCGCCATGGGGGTGGAGGCGGCGAGCAGCCGGTTGGCGGGGTAGCACGGCGTGCGCTTAGCAGACGCCGGCCGGTCTCGGGGCAGCAGTGTGTGGCCGTTCCTCCTGGCTCACCTGGAGGGTCTTCACCACCTTTTGCTTTGAACCTTTCAGAGTTCCTTTGTTGACACGTGGTCCCTCTGTCCCTTGGCCTGTTTGGCCCCGGTCTGTGGGAGGATGTGGGTCCTTCCTCTCGGGTCTGCTGGAGTTTGCAGGCGGTGTATCCTAGTCGTTCAGACCGTGAGCGTCTGGAATCAGGCAGCCTGGTCGGAGTCCAGGCTTTAACCGTTGCTGTGGGGCCTCAGGCAAGTCACTTAAGCCCTCTGAACTGCAGGTGGAACCCCTCTGTGCCCCAGGCAGCCGGCCGCGGTGCAGGGGTGAGGTCTGAGGGCGGCAAGCAGCCGCCCTGGCCGCCTCGCAGAGTGCGCATCAAGCCACGCGGGCGCCGGGGGCGTGGCCTGAGCACTGGGCTCCACGCGCGCGTCCTCAGGCCGAGGGAAGGTCAGCTGCTCCCCTCCACTCTAGGACAGCTGTGTGGGCAAGGGTAAGTTCCTGTCTGGCTCTCTGAAGCACCCAGCCATCTGCCTGCCGCCCTCCGGCCCCCCGGCTCTGACCAGCGTCCACAGTAGTGGGATGGCGCTGCCAGACAAGTCCGGAGGCCTGCGGTGAACACTCTGGTTGGCTGAATAGTGGCCCCACAGATATGTCCACACCCGAAAACCCAGAACCGGTGAGCCTGTTACCTACATGGCAAAGAGACTTCCAGATATGATGAAGGACCTGGAGATGGGGGGTTATCCCGGGTCATCTGGGTGGCCATGGTGTCATCACAGGGGTCCTTATAAGAGGGTGGTAGTCGGAGAGCAATTAGAAGACGCCATGCTGCTCACTTTGCCAGTGGAGGAAGGGGCCGTGAGCCAAGGAAAGCAGGCAGCCCCTTGAAGCTGGAACAGAGAGGAAGTGGACTTGTTCCCAGAGCCTCCAGGTGGAACCAGCCTGTCTGACACCTTGACTTTAGGACTTCTGACTTCTAGAACTGTAGGATAACGAATCTGTATTGTTTTAAGTCACTAGGTGTGTGGCAATTTGTCACAGCAGCAAGAGGGGATAGATTGTATCTGGGAAGGTGAGGTCCAAACCATGGCATCAGAGGGTGGGGGGCCCGGCAGGGTTCTGGGGGTACTGGGAGAAGCAGGAGGCATGGGGACGCAGACCGCAGCCCCCAGGGCTGAGCTGTCACTTCTGAGGCCACACTTCGGAAGGCCATCTGCACTGCTCTCGGCCGCGCTGTGTTCTGGTTTCATGGAACCATCAGCAGGTAAGAGCAACAGGGGCTCTGCCCCCAACCCCTTGGGCTCCTCCAGGGACAGCCGCTTCCTGAAAAGGGGGGTTTTGCCTGGAGCTGCTCAAAGCCCCCCTTCAAGAAGGGGTGAGGGCAGTGAGGGCTGGCAGTGTCATCCACAGTCGGCTCGCCAGGAAGGGGGTGGCCTGCAAAGACATTAGCTGTTCCTGGGGTGACCAGTGGGGGTGGAGGCTGCTCTCGCAAGAAGAGCCCATGTCATCGGAGCCGGCTCTGCGCCCCACCCCCGGCCGCACCTTTCTCCGCCGCTGCATCTATCACGAGCGCCCGCACAGCTGCGCTCTGCCAGCCTCGCTCTCTCTTGGGCGTGCCATTTTCTAATGGAATTGGTTGTGTTTTAAACTTGTTGCCCCCTGGCCCACTGGTTCGGCAGGCGGACCTTGGCTTTGGGTTTTTCCAGCATTGTGGCAGGCCTCAGAGCCCTGCCCACCCCCCGCCCCACGGCCAGACGGCCTCCTTGTGGGTCCCTGGGGAGAGTCTGTCTCCCAGCTCACCTGGATGTGAACCGGGTCATGTTCACCGTCGTGTCCCCGGCACCCGGTTCGTGAGAAGCAGAGCGTTTGCCGAGTCAACGAGGCCCGGGGGGCACACGGCTCCCGGCACAGGACCGGCACACAGCGGCCGCTCAGCCGAAGCTTGGCCGCGACTACGCAGTCGACGTCAAGCGCCCCCGTCCTCCCTGGCAGCCCTTTCCTTCCCGCTGCCGCTGCCTGGCCGCCTCCATGTGGAGATTCTCATCCAGGGGGAGACTTTGAAAACCATCTTTCTTCACCAAGCGACTTTGGAAGTCGGGCCTTCGGTGCTCGGGAACACTATGGGGGTGCCGTTCTTTTGGTCCGTAACCCGCGGGCATTGCTCGTCCTCCCTGCCGTCCGGGTCGCTTGGCGAAGCAGGGAGACCCTCGGGTACGTCTCTGCTGGTCTGGCGTCTGGCCTCAGAAACCTGCGTTGGTGAATGAATGGTGGATGGAGGAGGGATGGGATGGGTGCGTGAATGAAGAGGGAGCTCTGTCTTTCCCGTAGCTCCCAGGGCCTCGGAGAAGGAATGTTCTAGGCCTGCATTTTCAAAGTGTATGCTCCACAGATAAGCGGTTCTGCCAGACATTCATAGGTGGTATTCAAGAAATACAAAAGTCGGAGGTGGGGAGGCGATGCTTCCTGTGGCCAGGGCAGTTTGGAAAACACTGGTGTTGAACACAGTTAAACAGGTTTCCTTCTGGAAGGACCTGCCAGGGCTTTTACTATGCTAATAGGCTTTGCAGTTTTCCAAAGGAATATAGATTATTGTTTTCTCTGACGTGTCGGCTGCAGAGTCTGCATTTCCAAAACAGGGTTCAGCAAAGCAGACGGTGGAACCGCTGTCCCCTGGGGAGGCTGTTTGGAGGAGGGAGGACTCCCTTGGGTCTGGTCGAAGGAGAGCCAACTGATCGAGAGAGCAGACGGCCTTGCAGACCAAGCAGCAGCTGCCCCGGCCAAGAGTGGGTCCAGGAAAGGCCGCTTTGCTGTTGTCCTCTGACCTCCTGAGACAGACCTGGTATCTTCCAGGGGCCAGTGATTGTCCTTGTCAGTAAACAATTACCTGCCTCTATTCAGGGCTAACAAAGGATTCTGCCGGTTTTACGTTTTCTTCCTCTTTTGTCCCCATTGGGTCTCCGCCACAGGCCACGGTTCCCCCCAGAAAGCACTCGTGGAGAGTTAATCCATAAGGTCACTTGAAAACGAAGCCATTATCCCCTTCTTAAAGGTTAATGTGTTTTTTCCAGGAGTGTGTGAGTGGAAATTTCGAGTGTCCCACATTCTTCATTTAGCTGGGTCACGTCCGGAGCTACTCCAGAAAAATGAGCGTGTGGACAGCAGAAGAGCTGCACAGAGCTGGGAGGGCAGCGGCACGGCTGGTGGCCCCTGGTGTCACTGACTGCGGGCGGAGCTGAAGGCAGCCTTTGCACCTAAGTCTGGTGGTAGGAAGTGATGAAAGCCATAGGACACACCTTAGAGGAAGGGGACCACACGGGTGGGGGTCATGGGACCCAGGGGTAAGGATACCCAGAAATGGAAATACCGGCAGGTCTCGCAGAGTCTTGGAGTCCCTCCACTCTGCTCCTTTCCAGTCACCGGTCACTTGAGCTCTCTCTGCAGCCATCCTCTTCTGCTTCCCGGTACCCTAGTCTGTGTGTCCTGAGCTTGAGATGGACCAGCGTGGCTGCGTCCGTTCGCCATGCCCCTCAGGGTGCACGTTCATGCCTGGTACAGTCAACCCTGGCCAGAGGGTGGCCTGGCATGGCACAACCACAGCTCGCCGGGCCCTCTCCTGCGGCTGGGAGAGCAAGTGGCTCTCAGAGACTAGGGGATAGAGCCAGGCCAGCACCCCAGAAATGGGTCCACTTCTGGCCTGGACGTCAGGTCTTCCGGCACCTTTTCCCCTCCCAGTCCACCATACACCCCCATGTTAGCTCTAAAAGGCAACATGGTGGTCTCTATCCACCGCCCAGGGCATTCTTCTTTGTTTTGAATAGGGCTATGAGCCACTGCCCAAGTCTACTCTGCATTTACTTTTGCAAATAAAGTTTTATTGGCACCCGGCCATGCCCATTCATTTCCATGTTGTCCAAGGCCGCTTCGGAGGTACAATGACAGAGCTGAGTCATTGCAAACAGAGGCCTGCTGGCCCCCCAGGCTGACAGCAGTTACCGCCTGGCTCTTTGCAGAGCGGGCTTGCCGATCCTTGTTTCACGTGCTTGCATGGTGCTTGCTCAGCTCACAGGGGCCCACAGTAAACGCCAGCTCTGACGATGATGGCTTTTGCCTCGGTCAGCCGAGAAGGTCTTCGTTCATTCAGCAAATCGTTATTCGGTACCTCTGCCCTCAAGCACGTGCTGTGCTCTCGGAGTTAACCAATGAGCAAGACGAGGTCCTCGCTCCCACAGAGCTCTCTGCACCGAGAGGGCAGAGTATGCTTTCTTCTAAAAAATGTCCAGCCCTGGGCTTGTACTGCCCGTTTGCACAGGTCTGGAGCTGGGGGTGGTAGACTGGGTACACGCTGAAGAAGAAATGGGATCCCTGGCTCAGGAAACATCGAGTCTGCTAAGGATGCTAGAACAGACCCAGCAGAAACTCCCAGGTTCCAAAATAGCCAAGGGTACCTGGCAGAGGGAAGGGAGGGCCGGAGATAAAGGTGACCAATGGGCCAGCAGCTGGAGCACTTAATCTATCATGAGTGCCCGCAAAAGTCTACCTGGAGGAAGTGGATTTTGCATGCTGCTTTCAATGCAGGGAGCAGGGCAGGGAGTTATTCCTGTAGCCCAAAGACATACCCGAGAGAGGTCGGGGCTGGAGACTTTCTCACTCTACCTCCGTCGTCCTCCTCTGTGGAACGACTCCTGATTTTCCCTCTACATCAAAGAATGTAGCTGGGCACGTGATCTACCAGAATAAAGGCCTCATTTCCCACCCTCCCTCATAACTCTATGTTGCCCTGTGATGGATTAGGCCAGTGTAATAGGGGTGGAAGTGGTACAAGCCATCTTCAGATCACGCCTGTAATTGGAAAGGGCAAGGCCCCCTCCGTAGCTCTTCATTCCTTCCCGCTTGCTGGAATGCAAAAGTAATGGCCGGAACTAGAGCAGCCATTTTGTATCTTGAAATTGGAGTTATGTGTATGAGACACAGAGAAATGAGGTGTCATGGACCTGGGTCTCTGAAGACCGTGGAGCTGCTCCACCAACTCCAGACTGTGACCCGAGACCTTTACAGGAGAGAGAAGTGAATTTCCTTCTTGTTGAAGCCACCCTCAGTTTGGGTGTCTCCAATACAGCAGCCCAGCCCAAAAGACACTCCCAAGACAGTCCAAATAAACATACAATCTAAATAAAAATAATAGGTGTGCTGTGCAAATGTAGCTCTGAAGCATCTAACATTTGGAAGTTCTGGGGCCCCATTGCTACTTCTCTGCTGTCTCCTACGTGTCTCCAGACAGCCTGCGGACGAGCCCTCCCCCGTCACACCAGCTGCCAGCTCCCTCCCTGTCACGAGGCCTCAACGTACATTTCAGGATGGAGGAAGGATTGAAGGGTAAGGGGGGGTGCTCAGCCAGCAGAGGCCAGTGGAGACTTCTAGTCCTCAGCAGCCCCTGACCTTTGTCTTGGCCTCCCACCCCCCGTGGATGGGGGCAGCTGCAAAGAATCCAGGGTCAGATGTGCCCAGGGGCCGCAGGGAACAAAAGACTGCTAGGGATTGCAGATAGGCCTGCCACGATGTCAGAATAAAAATTCACGTCCCGGGTTCATCTGGCCTCCGCCGGGCGGGGCTGCTTTTCTCGGTGAGCTCAGCCGTCCTCATTCCAGCCCCGTTCCCATAAAATCACAGGAGTCCTGCCAATTAGAGGCCTGCCAGCCAGGGCCCCTCGGAATGTAATCAGCCATAATTACTTAATAGCCTTAAGTTTGGGAGGCTTCTTTTGAAGCCCAGAACCTTCACCCCCAGTAGCCCAGGGAATCCGGAGAAGCCTCTGGGTGGCTGTACCAATCCTCCCCGGCATGCCTGCTCTTTGGGTCCACGTCCGGGGCCTGCCCGCCGCTTCGCTGACAGTGTCATGCAGGCGTGAGGCTCCCGGCCCCCTTCCCGGCCAGCATCCCAGCACGGATTCCTGAGAGAAAACAAAGTGCAAAACACAAAAGGCTTGGCTGCAACCACGCACATCCACACACACCAAGAGAAATCGAAGACAGTGTCCGCTGGGTGCCAAAGATCATTCGAGAAGGAGAAGGGTTATAATCAGGGAGAAAATGTAACATGCATTACTTCACGTTGGATTAAGTGTACCGCGGGGCTGGAAAGCGAGGCTGTAGATAGAAAACAAATGTTCCAGCATCTTCGTGGGTGACCTCCAAGTGTCCACGGGCTCCTAATCCTTCTGTCATAATTCAAGCTTGTTGGCCGGGAGACGATGGCTTGGCCGCTGGATTCTGTGATCAGTCAGCAGTTCTTCCAAGGCGGCCAGTGCTCCCTCCGCGGACCCCAGCGCGCTGACATGTTTCTCCAGCAGGATGGGAGCCCGCGGCTCCACTGGGCTGGGCCGAAAACCGCCGCTGAGCTCATCTTCCCAAGAGCTCGTTCGGGGCAGGCGGTGGGGGGAGAGGGCGGGCAGGATGCGCCACGGAACCCGTGTCCTGAAGGCCGTGCTTCTGAAAGAGCTTGTCCTCAGGGCAGGGGTCTTTTAGGTGATTTTGACATCTGCCCTGTGCTCGGTCAGTACACCTATTCTTTTTACATTCCTTCTCCCCTTCCTTTCTTCTTCCTCCCTCCCTTCCTTCCTCCCTTACTTTCCCTTGTCTACCACCAGCCATGCTGTAATCTTAACTGATCACTTGGAAGCATCTGCAACGTATCCTAAGTAAAACTTTTGGTCTCCACCCGCCATATGCAGGCCGCTTCTGGAAAGGCTCCCCCCAGTCCTGGTTTCCGTGCCCTTGCGTAGCTCCTCCCCTGGAGTGTGGGCAGAACCCAGTCACTTGCTGCTAACGAAGAGACTGGCACATGCCATGGGAAGTCACCTCTGAGATTATGTCCCAGAAACCGACTTCCGTCTTGTCCCAGCTCCGTGGAGAAGCCCATGGGGCCGGGAGCTGGTGGCCCCAGCCACAGCCATGCGAATGGCCTTGAAGGTGGAGCCCTGAAATGACCGCAGCCTCACGAGAGACGCTGAGCCAGGAGCAGCCAACTATGCCACAGGCACTGAGAGACTGGACACAGGTGTTGTTTTCATGACTAAGTTTTGGGGTCCTCTGTTATGCAGCCGTAGGTAGCCAATACACACGGGTCCCTGGCTTGTGGCTGCATCGCACCGTCTCTGCCTCCAATTTCACGTGCCTTCTCTGCGTCCGCCCCTCTTCTGTCTCATTGTAAGGACACGTGTCATTGGGTGTAGGGCCCACCTGCATAATCCAGTCCGATCACATCTCAAGATCCTTAATTATGTCTACAAAGGCCCTTTTTCCAAATAAGGACCCACTTGCAGGTTTGCGGGGCATGTCGTTGGGGGAAATACCATTCGACCCACTACATCTTGTTCACCAGTGTATTTAACTCTTGGGCCGCTAGCAATTCCAGGTATATTTGGGCGCTCTCATTAAGTATTTGTTGAGAGAATGAGTGAGTGAAGGAATGATTGAACGCACCCATTAGTTTAGGGGTTCTCAAGCGTGAGCTCGCATCAGATTCACTGGGAGGGCTTTTTAAAGCAGATAGCCGGGCCCCACGCTCAGAGTTTCTGATGCAGCAGTGTCTGGGGGAAGTCCTGAGAACTGATCTTGCTAACAAGTTTCTGGGAAAGCTGCTTCCGGGGCGGGGAGTGGGCGGACGGCGCTTTGAGCGGCCCCGCTGTAGGTCGTCTGCTCCCCCATTCAGCCATTAGCAGGACCTGAGTTGTAATTAAGCTTTTATTTCCCCCTCAGAGAGCTTATAGGCCTCCAGCTCTCCCAGCTGTCCCAGGCTCTTCCTTGTCATGGAGAAAAAACTATCCGATTACCTAATTCTTCCCCAAAGAGCCTGCTCCCTTACATCCCCCCCGGAGAGGATCGCAGTTAAAGCAGCTCTGGGGGGGGGGGGGGTAGGGAAGAGACAAAGGCGGAGCCAGCCCCAGCGAACTGGGCACTGCTGGGTGTCCAGGGTCGGGGTTCCTGGGCTCTCTCAAATCCCAGTCCCGGGGGGCCGCACTTGGGGGACATTACAGAGTCCAAGGGCTGGTCTAAGGCTCAGCTCAATAAGAATTTCTGGATCCTGGGGCACATACGCCATAGAGGAAAAAAAAAAAGGTACAGAAAGGGACTATCTTTAAAAAAAAAACCCACCATGATGAGGGATTTTTAGCTGGGAAGACAGGTGGTGTGTTGGGGGTGGCCCCCTGAGCTCCAGGACTCCCACCTTCTGCCCAGCAGGGCCTGGGGGTATCTTTTCTTCTTTTCTTTCTTCTTCATCTTCTTTCTCTCTTTTTAAAGCGTCACTGCCCCAGCCCAGTGGCTCAACTGGCTGGAGCATCATCCTGTACACCAAAGGGCTGTGGGTTCAGTCCCCAGTCAGGGCGCATGCAGGAGGAAGCCGTTGATGCTTCTCTCTCAAATCAATGTTTCCCTCTCTCTCTCTCTCTCTCTCTCCCCCTCTCATCAATCAGCGTATCCTCGCTGAGTATTTTAAAAAGTGTCATTGAGATATAATTCATGTGCCATGCAATTCCCCCACTTCAACTGTGCGATCTAATGGTTTTCAGGATAGTCACAGGTCCATGCAGCCGTCCCTGCAGCCAATGTCAGACCACTTTTATAACCTCAGAAAGAAGGCTCGTAACCGTTAGCTGCCACCCCACTATCCACCCACCTCCCCCTGCCCTGCCCTGCACCCTGCAGCGCCCCCTAAACAACCATGTTTCTACTTTGTGTCCCCGTAGATCTCCCCGGTCCGGGCTTTCATCTGTCTGGACTCCTACCCTGCTGGTGTTTGTGCCTTCTCTCATGCGGCGTCGTGTTTTTGAGGGTTGTCTGTGTTGTAGCAGGTGTCAGCGCTTCATTCCTTTTCATGGCTGAATAATTCATATTCCATTTTCTGGATAAACGACATTTTGTTCATCCATTCATCAGCTGGCGGAAATTTGGGTTGTTTCGACTATTATGGATAATGCTGCTATAGGCATTGGTGCGCACGTTTCCCGTGGACCCATGTTTTCATTTCTCTTGGGGAGATACCTAGGACTGAATTGCTAGGTCATATGGAACTCCATGTTTAATCGTTTGAGAAAATGCTATACCGTTTTCCAAAGCAGCTGAACCATTTTAAATTCCCACCAGCAGAGAGTGACGGTTCCCGGGTCTCCACCTCCCTGCCACCGGGAATTGTTGGACTGTTGTGTTCTCGTCTTCCCATTGGGTGTGGCGTGGTTCCGATGTGCATTTCCCTGATGACTACTGATGCAGAGCGTCTTCTCACGTGCTCATCGGTCATTTGTGTATTTTCCTTGAAGAAATGTCTATTCAGATCCTTTGCTTATTTTAAAATTGGGTTTTAAAAAAATATTATCGAGTCGTAAGCATTCTTTATATGTTCTGGATACTAGACTCTTACCAGGTATATGATTGTAAATATTTTCTCGCTTTCTGTGTTTTGTGTTTTCACTTTCTTTCTTTTTTTAAGAGCTTATTTATTTTTAGAGAGAGGGGAGGGGAGGGAGAAAGAGAGGGAGAGAAAAATCAAGCAGCTGCCTCTCACACATGCCCTAATTGGGGACCGAACCTGCAACCCAGGCATGTGCCCTGAACGGGAATCAAACCAGCGACTTCTCACTTTGCGGGATGACACTCCAACCAACTGAACCCTGCTGGTCAGGGCATATTTTCACTTTCTTGATGGTGTCCTTTGAGGCACAAGTTTTTAATTGTGAAGAAGTCCAATTGACCTGTATTTTTGTTGTTGTTCATACTTTTGGTGTCATGTATAAGAATCCTTTGCCAAGCCAGGGTCATGAAAATTTGCCCCTGTTTTCCTCTAAGAGTTTTATCGTTTTTGCTCTTACGTTTAGATCTTTGCTCCATTTTGAATTAATTTTGTATGTGGCGTGAGGCACAGGTTCACGTCACTCTTTTGCATGTCAATGTCCAGTTGTCCCAGCACCATTTGTGGAAAAGACCTTTCTTTCCCCACTGGATGGTCATGACACCCTTGTCAAACAGGGGATCATTTTGAGGTCAAGTTTATTGAGGTATAATTTACTCAGAGTGAAGTTCATCCTCTTCAAGTATACCGTTCCAGGAATTTTGACACACACATACAATCTCGTAATCACTGCTGTAATCAAGGTACAAAACAGACTGTGACCCCAGGACATTTCGTGCAGCCTCTTTGTGGAGTCCTGCTCTCTCCTAACCCCAGCCTCCGGAAACCACTGGTTTCTTTCCTGTCCACATAGTTTTGCCTTTCCAGCATATAAATGCAATCACATGGTGCACAACCTTTTGAGGCTGGCTTGTGTCACCTAGCAGAATGCATTTGACACCCGTCCGTGCTGTTCATATATCAGTGGTTCGTTCCCTTTTACTGTCAGGCAGTATGATATCATAGGGAGATACCAGAATTTGTTGACGGGTGGACATCCAGGGCTGTTTCCGGGCCGGGCTGTTACAAATACAGCTGCTATAAATGTTCACTCACGCGCAGGCTTCCCGCGAACGTGGGTTTTCATTTCTCTTGAAATGAAAGTGTCTATAAGTGGGGTTGCGGGGTCCTCTGGTGAGTACGTGTGCGGCTTCGGGAGAAGCTACCCGGCCCCTTCCCGCAGTGCCCACGCCAGTCCGCCTCCCCTCCCCCTCGCAGTAAACGCACTCTGACTGTCCTGTGCCTTGTCATCACGTGCTGTTTTCAGACTTAGAAATGTTTTCTCTTAGGTGTGCATGTGTATCTCAGTGTGATTTTACTTTGGATTTCTCGAGTGACGAACGATGTTAAGCATCTTTTCAAGTGTTTATTAGCTACTCCTATATCTTTTGTGAAACGCAAGTTCAAAGCTTTTGTCTTTGAGCTGTTTGTTGTGTTGATTATTGTTGGGAGGGCTCTTCATGTATTTTCGATACGTGTGTGATCAGGTATGTGTCTGGCAAACATTTTCTCCCAAGTTGCTACGGAACGAATCATCCCCAACCGCAGAGAGGAAGGCGACGGACATTTATCTCACACCGCCTCTGTGGGTCATGAATCCAGGAGCAACTGGGGTGGTTCTGGCTTGGGCTTTCCCGGTAAGCTGCCATCCATCGACACATCAGCCAGGGCTGCGTCCAGAGGCCGGACGTGGGCTGGAGGATCGGCCTTGAAGGTGACTCCTGTGCCCAGTGCTGCTTGACGGTCCTCACAACATGGTTGCCGGCACCCGCCCCGCCCCCACCCACACCTCCACCCCCGTCCCAGGGAGCAAACTGAGAGAAGGCATGGCGACCTCGCCTCAGAAGTGACGTGATTGTTTCCACAAAATCCTAGTTAGGTTACACCAATCGGCCCCCTGCAATAGGGGAGGAAGGTTTTAAAGGCATGAATCAATGGCAAGAGATGAGAACCTTTTAAGATCTCCTCGATGACTGGGAACCAATGTTTGTATTTTCATTTCCTTACTGGCCGGGGGGATTTGATTCTCCCTTCTCGGCCTCAGTTTCCTTATCTGCAAAGGGGGGGGTGCTAACGTGACCTTCAGGAGGTAACACCTTAGAACGCACTCTGTGCGCCCACGTGGTCCATTCAGCTCCTTGTAGCTGAACTCGGCTTCTCCCAGAGCCTAGGGTAGCACCCTCTCGTTCACCTGCTTCCCGAAGACCCACCGGGAGCCCGAAGCTGTTCCAGCTGCGAGGTGCCGCGGACTCAGCCATGGACAAAATAAAGACCCTGTCTTCCTGCAGCTTCGCGTGGGGGGAAACGGGCAGTAAACCAGCACACAGTGAAAACTGCACGGAGTGGCCTCCGTGACTCACAGGGCCCTCACAGGTGTGCGAGGTCCCGCGTTTCACCTAATTCTACCACAGCCCTGCTGTGTACAACGATCAGATCCGTTTTACAGGTTTTGTGAAAGTTCAGAAAGATTACCTGAGTTGCCCGAGGTCACACAGCTGGTTAAATCCAGGGGCACCTGGCTCCCAGCACCTGGGGAAGACAGTCAGCTCCCAGAACTCCTGAAGCACCCATGAGGGTGGCGGGGATGGGGTGGGGTGGGGTGGACCGAAGGGGACGGTAGGCCCCGCCCAGGAGAAGCAAGGCCCTTGGCGCCCCCCAGAGTCTCCACCAGGTCCCAGCTGAGCCACTGACCCCTCGGCACCTGGTCCGGGATGAGCTGAATTCCATGATTGACTGTGGAGGAGATGCTTAATTAGATTCTCTTTAAGCCTTGGGTTTCTTTGAAATGAAACAGCCGGAGGGCTGTTGGGGGCTGTGTGTATGTGTCTTCCCTTCCTGGAAACAGTCTCGGGGCGGGAGCGACAGCAGAACCATGGTCCGCACCCCACAAAGGCGGCTTCTGGCTCCAGAGCATGATCTCGGCTCCCCCACCCGACCCCCGCCACCCCTACCCCCACTCGGTGGGGCCATCTGGCCGCTGCTGTGGGTGGGAAAACGTTCCAGGGGGGCAGGGTGGGCCGTTTCCCACTCAGGAGAGGCCAGGTGTCTGAGTGTGAGCCCACACGGCCCCTGCCTGCTAGGAAGGCCTGCCTGAGGCATCAGCCTCAACCCAGCCAACCTCGGGGTCTCCTTCGCCAGTCTCTCCCTCTCCCTCAGCCCCCTCTCTCGGAGGGACCTCCACAAGCATCCCTCTCTGAGCTACCTATGCAAGCTGGCGGTGGCCCTGGATGGTGTGGCCGGATGTGGGTTTCCTGAGGGCGGGGACCTTGCCCGTGTCCCTCTGCTGGAGCCCAGGGCTCACACCACGGCCAGGACACAGCCATGGACCCCGCACACGCCTGCCCAGTCTGAGTCCCTGAATGGTAGGCGTCATCGGGAGGGCCCTTGCTCCTTGGGCGCCCCCATCAGCTGCGGTAGGGGTTCCCAGGAGAAATGCAGGACAGCTAGTGAAACCGGCATTTCGGATGAAGAGTAAATAATCTCTGAGTATCCGTGTGTACCAGGAAAGCGCACACGCTCTCTGATGCTCACTCTGCTGCTGTGACCAGTGGGGCCCGTAAACCCGCCGCGTGGTGCTGCCGTGGGTGTTGGCGTGAACACAGAACCTGGAGGAGAACTCGGTCTGCTGCTGAGGTCCGGCGGGGGAGGGGCCGGCGCTGACCCTACCCTTCGTCTCAAAGCCACGTGTGTCCCCTCCGGCCCCTGCAGCCCATTCTCTACAGCACCTTGGGGATGATTAAAAAACAAGTCATGGTCTCCTTGTATCCCTTTCCAGGGCTCCCTCCTGCCCCAGGGCCTTTGCACGAGCTGTTTCCTCTGCCCGGGGTGCCCTTCTCTCCACTGTACTCAGTGGCTACGCCTGCCTTCTGTTTTCATCACCAGCGGCCCCCCGCACCCTGATTGCCAGAGTGCGGCTTGACGCCCACACAAGGCAACTCCTGAACTCCCTCCCCGCTGGCCCCCCGAGTCCCGGCAGGGCAGGGGCCCTGTTTGCTTTTGCTCAGCATGCTGTCCCGCACCTCACACACCACGTGGCACACAGTAGGTCCAGGGGTGGAAGGAGGCAGAGGCCGCAGGCTCACGAGCCCCTCACTGAGCCCTGCATTCCTCCGGCACTCCTTTGTTCCGGTGCCTCCCGCAGACAGCCGACAGCCGAGAGATTCCGAGCCAGAGGGGAGGAGGCCAAGAAGGCCGTTTGCTGCCATGGGCCTTGCAAGTTTGTGGGGAAATGTTCTGTGTGGCTTTTCTGAGACTGGCTGGTGCCAAAATAGACACGCCGCCCGTCCTACCTCCCTCTCCCTGGCTGCAGGGAGCCCTGTGCCCTGCAGACATGCTGGGGCCTGGCTCCGGCTTCCCTGGGCCCCCGGCGCGGGACCACCAGGCCACCCAGCAACCAGCTTGTTCCTGCCAGTTTGCCAGCACGGGCTCTCCATGCACCCCAGACCAACAGGGACCTGGGTCGAGACCCCACCACCTTCTTCCCTGCTGCATCTGCTCTGGGCCCCTGTCTCAGGTTCAGAGCACAGGAGCACATCGCCGGAGGCAGAAGCGACAGTCACAGGAACAACCACACAACCTGTACCAATACGCTAATCCATCCATTCAACAAATACCAACTGAGCACCTCCTGGGATGCAATGATCAAGTCAGTGAGGCCCCTGCCCTGCTGGAGCTGGAGGTGGAGAGCTGGAGGCACCAATGAAATACCGCCCCGATACATCAGGGTTGGCGTGGCGGAGAAAAGAAGGGGAGGTGGGGTGGGGGGGCGGGGAGAGAGAAGGGAAGCCTCTGCGGGGAGGTGACGGTGGAGCAGGACACGCACAGAGCTGGGAGAAGAGCATTGCAGGTGCTGGAACAGCAAGTGCAAAGGCCCTGGGGTGCAAGGGCGCACGGTGTGTTTGAGGAACGGCGAGGGGGCACGGGTGGCTGGAGCAAGGAGTAGGGAACGGGAGGGAAGGGAAGCCAAGGGAACGAGGTGGCACATGACCCACACGACAGCGTCCTTGGCACAGAGGAAATACCATGAACCGCTGGCCTTCGAGGGTTGGGCATTGTCCCCGTCGTGACAGGGAGGCTTCCTGGGAGGGACATTGCAGCCAGGGCGCAATGAGGGCTTGGCACAACTCCCTGTTTGTCTGTTTGTTCCTTCCCCCGGTTGGTCGCCCTCCAAGCTCCTGCCCCGGGTCCTGCCCTGCTGGGGCCCCGTGGCCATGTAGCACTTCCTGCCCGCCCTCTTCACACCCTGCTCAGGTGAAGGAAGCCAGGCCACGCCCGGCACTGGGATTGCACGAGTCGCCCCGGGCAGCGGGGTCATGTCAGATGGCTCTGGAAGACCTGGCTTCCTGTCTGGGAGGCCGCAGGCCACACAGTGCCCCATTGTTGCCAGACTACTGCAGGGAGCTTCCTCGGGACGTGGCAGGCCGGAGGTGCCAGCTATTTTGGGTGCGGTGTAAAGACCTGGGCGTGCTAGCTGCAAGCGTTTTTCTCAGGAGAAAACACAGGGCCCAACCTGGGGGGTAAACCGCGTCATTTGCTGGCATTCCCAAGGTGGCCCCGACTTTGCTCTCTGAAGAAGGGAGGACCAGGTGTCCGCAATGCCAGGCCAGGGCCCACCAGGCCACTGCGTTTTCTGACCTCGGCGACAGGGCCCCCCCCCCTTCCAGAAGCTCCTGTCACCTCTGGGGAGCCTCTGCCATTTCAGGGGACCCAACCACAGACCCCGAGAATCCAGAGTGCCCGGACTGAGAGCTCCTGGGTGAGGTGCAGCGCTCCCAGGCACAGAGCCTGTTCATGGGGCTCCAAGCCCCCCAAATGCAGCCCCCAGTCTTGGAGTCAGGTGCCCTTTCCAAGACCCACCCCTCGCCACAGGTTCCTGCTGTTGTCAGGGTCAGGGACCACTGAGGTTAACTCCCTCCAGGAACAGCGCGTGCCAACACCTGTGGGCATCTGGTGCCAGGGACATTCTGGGGCCTGAGTCAAACAACTCTGGTGGCTGGAACCTTGGGAATGTCGTTGTAGGACTGATGTCAGCACTGTCATTAGGATAAGCCACCTTGGTTGGATGGACCCTGCCTCCCTCAGTGGGACACACGGCCAAGTCTTGAACCTCTTGCAGCCTCAGGCCCCTTGTGACGTGGGCTGGTGGCCTCACGTCCTGCAGAGTTGTCATGAGGACTGCGTGAGTTCCGCCGGGGACACACATCCTCCGTGGGGCAGAGTCTCCCCTCGGGGTGGAATTCGGTCCCCAAGGGGAGGGGCAAACATTTTCCTCTCTGTGTAAGCAGAGAGATACACCGTTCATTGGTGGTGGTAACATTTCATGGGAGGAGGGGATTGGGAAAAATTGTCTGAAAATGCTCCTTAGGGAAACGAGAGCGATGAAAGCTTACCTAATGCACATGCGGAGCGAGGGGTGGTGCCTGGAACATAGTACGTGCTCGGTGAACTTCAGCTGCTTGACAGTGACTTTACTGTTGGCAGGTGTGGTCGAGGAACCGCGAAGAGCTTGGGCTTGAGAGCCGCACGGCTGGGGGCTCCGTCCTGGTTGGGCCGCTCTCTGGCTGTGTGACCTCGGGCGGGCGGTTTCGCTCCCCTGGGCCTGGACCTCCAGACACCCCTCGGGCCGGGGTCGGAGGGATCCGACCGAACTGACTTGTGCGGGGTCTGCAGTCAGGCCCCGGTGCACTGTGAGCATGCAGGAGGGTGAGCTCTCGCAGCCATTTATCACTGAAATTATTACTGCTGTCACATGCAGTCAGGGCCAATGGCTCCAAGTCGGGGGGCATCGTTCCTGCTTAGCCCCCAAAAGGCTTGCTGCTCCTCAAGCACCGGGGCCCGGCTTTGGTCCTGGGGGAGGGGCTGGCTGGGAGCTGGGGGAGGCGAGCAGTAGCCCAGAGTCCCACTCTGGTTTGCGACAAGGTGAAACCCTTTGCACACTCATGCACACTCCTGCACACTCAGGGAACAGCTGTGTTCGGATGCTGGCTTCAGAGCAACACGTCCTTGGTGCATAAGCCAGCTGTCACCTGCAGGAGCCAGGGGTCTCTGTCCCTACTGACCACCCACCCATTCCCCTCCCTCTTTCCACTCTTTTCTGGCAAGGAGGGAAGGGTGTGCGCCCTTTACGTGACTCTCCAGGATGAGGGGGCAGCCCTCGCTTCCCTGATCTGGACCCCGGGAGCCTGGGGAAGACTCATGGACTTAGGACACCAGGAGGGTCCCCCAAGGCCCCTCGTGGCCCAGCACTGCCTTCCTCCGGACCTGCCCGGCCTGCCTCAGGGCCTTTGCACGTGCTATTCCAGTGCCTGGAACCCTCTTCCCATGGGGGTGTCGTCCCCAGTCTCCAGGTCGCGGCTCCCCTGTTCCTGTCCCAGAGGGCCCTCTCTGGGTCTCTCCCCACACGGCCCCTCGCTCCTCCTCTCATGCGCTCATTGTGAGCAGCAGCCCTGCCTGTCTGTGAACTGCTTCTCATCCTCCCTTGGAGACACAACAAGCTGCGTGGACGCAGGGGCTTCATCGGCGCCCCTCCTGGGCCGGGGCTGGCCCAGAGGCCCTCAGGACCTGCCTGTTATGGGCAGGAGGCAGCCAAGGACTTCTACTGCCATGTCCCTTCCTCGAGTTGCCACTGTGCCACCCCCACAGGACAGAGGTGCACACTGAGAGTAAGGACTCGTTCTCATGTGTGCGATAGCTCAGGAGGGCTCCCAACCCCCACCTAGGGCCCCGACAGAGGGCGGGCTGCAAGGGAGCCCGCCGAGGACTCAGCCTTTGCATTTCTCCTGATGGGGCATTGTCCTAAAATGTCCCAGGGATGCGTGCGCAGGGCTATGGAGGGACCCAGAATTCGATTAGGCACAATGATCAGGACAAACAGGGCAGGTGGCACTGATCAAAGCTGACTCCCAGAAGAGGCCTGTGAGGGCCCAGGTCCTGGGAGCCCAGAGGACCTCTGAGGGAACTGCCTGCTTCCTGGACCCAGACAGACAGGCCCCATGGGAAGGACGCGGTCAGGCAGCAGCACCCCCTCCCAGGGGCCGTGGGGGGACACGCCTGGGTCACAGAGACCACCTGTGTGTGCTCTCACTGATGGGCCTCCAGGTGAGGGTGCCCAGAAGGAAGGTAGGGGCGTGCCTGTGTCTCTTGGACATCACTGCCCGCGTGGGGACAATGAGGTTGAATCTGGCAGGCGACTAAAGTGCTCTGGGCCTCAGTTTACCCACCTCTAGAGGGACACCCTGGCCCCGCCTGGTCTCACCACGGAGCAGCAGGGTGGAGCAGGTGGAGAGCCTGGGGGTGCCCTCCCCAGTGTGAAGGGGCCCGAGCAGGCCTCCTGCCCCCATTCCCGGAGCTCACTCCCCGCTTGGATCCCACAGGGGACCACCTGCCTGCCCTACCCACCTGGCAACCTCTGATGGACCTTCCCCCACCAACCACACCGGACACCGCCAGCCTCAGCCCCCCGGGCTCACACAGCCGCGTGAGGACCTTCTCCCCCTCCTTTCAACCTCGCCATGGTCCGCAGACCAGGCCCTGGCGTCGGCCTGTCATCCTCCAGACGCAGAGATGGAGGCCCAGCCACACGCAGGGTTGCCCACAGGTCCACGTTAGAAATGGCAGGGCGGCGATTTGATCTTGTCACCCAGACATCATACTTTGCTTGAAACATCCAGGTGGCTGGAAAGGAAATAATCTCCCTCCCTCCCTCCCTCCTTCATCCCTCCCCACTCCTGCCACCCATTCACGCTCTGAGTCCTGCCCCAACCCCTCCTTCTCTCTCCCCTCTAATAACTGGACGACTTAGTCAGGCAGCTAACATTTTCAGCTAGCCGCCCACGCCGCCCGGCTCTGAGCTCCCCGAGGGGCAGAGTGCCCCGGTGCAGCAGCCGGCTGGACGCCTGGCAGACGGCACAGCGCTTACACCTGCAGACTAGACAATGGCCCGGTGAAGGCCCCTGCGGACAGACGGATGGGCACAGGGGGCGGGGCCGAGGTGCAGGAGCCCTGGGGGAGGGCTCGTTTACTCTGGCACCCCGTGAATAGGCTTGGGAGGGTGCCATGTGCCCCACTTCCTTGGGGAGGCGTCTCGCCTTTTTAAAGTCACTCCGTCCCGTGGACAAGGCCTACTCTTCCCGCAGGGCCGCCCGCCAAGGCAAACGTTTGTGTTGTTTTACAGACTTACATTCCATTGCTGTGGGAACCCGAGCGGACAGAAACCTTTATTTTTTTTTCGTGGGTGGGAGGCAGGGGTAGGAAGGGGGACAAGGGAAGGGTAGGCGGGAGCTTCCTGGGATCCTGGCATTCTCAGGGGGAAGGTCTGACAGGTGTGGCCATGAATGAGAAGGCGGAAAACATCTGGAACGAAATCTGTTTGTCCAAGGCGGCAACCCTGCAGAAGGGTGCGAGGTGTGGCTGCAGTGGGAGAGGACGAACTTCAATACGGCCTGGGCTTCAGGTGCATATGGGCGCCTCACGGGCCTGTCCCCAGGCAGGCTGGCCACTGCCACCATCTCATGCCACCAACAGCCCGCCACCAACGCCAGATCCCCAAATTAGATGCTACTAAAGGAAGCATGGTGTGCCTTGGGGGGCAAAAGACAGGGGTGCCTAAGATTGACTGCGGGGACGGGGGGACCTCTGGAGCTTCAGGAAGGACAGGCCGGGTGTTGGGCACAGGGAGCTAGCGGTGCCTTAGCAGAGAGGACGGGCTGGGAACAGACGGGAAGAGGGGAGCTGCGCAGGGGATGGGAACTGTCGCTCAGAACAGTGAGCTGCACTGGTGGCCAGACTGACTTGGGGGGGTCGGGGGGGCACTTGGAGTAGCATCTGAAAGCGCTCCCAGGAGGGGGCTTGACCCCACGCAGCACATCCTGATGGCCTGGGTCTCGAGGCCTCCCCAGGGCCTCAGGGTCGCCGGTGGGCTGCCCTTCCTGCCAAGGCTGGCTCACCTGGTCCCCCTGTGACGCACCAGGGCTGGCCTGAGTCATCTGAGTCCCCGTGCCCACTCGACTGGGCCCCGAGGAGGCCTCATTCTCCTCGAGCGCTCGCCCACACCTCCGCACGCGCCGGCAAACGTGCCCTCCCGCCCCCGCTTTCACTTGCCAGGTGAGGACCCGCGGGCCGCTCCCGCCTCCCACCTCCCGCCTCCCGCCTGCGCATCCCAGCGCCTGAGAGCAGCAGGACGCTGCCCACACTTGGGGCCATGAGCCCTGCGCCCACCTAGGGCCTCAGCTGGGAGCAGGCGGGCTCGCCTGGGAGGCGAGGAGGCGGGAGCCCAGGAGCGCAAGGACACCCAGGGCTCGAGCTCTGTTACCTGGGACTGCTTGCTGTTGTAGGACTGATTCCATGACCCTCTGCCCTTCCTCGCTGCGCATCTTCGGGCAAGTGACTTAACCTTCCTGAGCCCCAGTTTTCTGTCAAAGGGGTTGATGGCAGTCCCTGCCTCGTGGGCTCATGGCGGGGTGGGGGGTGCGTTAATGCTCCCAAAACATTTAGAGCAGAGCCTCATTCGTCTCTGTACCTCCCCTCTGTCCCTGAGATCCCCGCCTGCAGTCCCAGAGTGTCCCCTTCCCATGACCTCTACCCCCAGCCCCACACTGGCTGTGCTGTGCTTTCCTGACCCCCACGGTCACTGCATGCGTGTCCGCTGGGCTCCGAGAGGGCAGCAGCCACGGATCCCTTGCCGGGATGCCTGTGAGCGGGGTGCCGAAGGCTTCTTGGGGCCAGCCGGGTTCCAGAGAGACGTTCGTTCGCAGGGATTGTAGAAAGGACAAACCGGGAGGCGCCCACACACCCTCCCTCTCCTTGAGGCACTTCCTCTGACAAGGAACAGCGAGGCAGGGCGGCCCGAGGGCTCAGGCTGGCGCCACGGCCCAACCATCGTGGACCGCAGGGCGGCTGGTCATTCGCCTCCATGGCCGGTGGGATTAGGAAAGTGGAGGGGCGGAGCGAGCTCCCACAGAGCTGGGGGGCCGCCTGCCGTGCCGGGGCCTGGGGCCAGGCAGGGGATCGGGGCACGTGGGCCCTTGCAGACCCGGCGCAGGGTGGGGCCCCTCACCCATCCCCCTCGCCTCAGGGGTATTGGGTGAGGTGGGCCAGAGACAAGGCACAGGTGACGGCTTGAGGCCCAGCCTGGCACACGGCGGAGATGCCACCGCCACAGACAGGGAAATGGCCGACTCTCCAGCTGGAATTCCATCCACTCTCAGAGCTTGAGGGCTCTCAGCGCAGTGGCGGAGGGGGGTCTGCTAACTAGATCCCACCCGGCCTCATTTGCCGGCGTCACTCAACCAGTCATGACTGAGCGCCATGCCGTCCCTGGCTGCTGGTGTCCTTCAGGAGGCCTGCGGTGTCTGAGAGGTGTGGGGCCACCATGCCCAGCGGGCCAGCACCCCTGGGCTGTTTGAGAAGGCGACCCTTGTCCCCCAGCAGTCCCAGGCTGTGTTAGGAAGCGCCCCCCAAATAGGTGCCGAATAAGCTGACAGGGGCCCATTCCATGCCTGGCTGGGAGGTGAACCCTTCAGGTAGTCTCTCATGTCATCTCGCAAGGGCCCCACGAGGAAGGCGTCACGGGTGCGCCGCGAACTCAAGGCTCAGAGAGGAGGATCCAGGTCGCGCAGGGAGGAAGCAGCGCGGTCAGGACATGGGCCTGCAGCCGGGTTGAAATACGATTCACGAACCACGCCACTCACCCACTGGGAGTGCACAATTCCGTGGCTTTTGGTACAGTTAGAGCTGTGCCACCAGCACCACAGTCTAAATCTGGAACATCTTCTCGCCCCCAAAGGCCCCTTGCTACTGACCGTCACCCCCGTTCCTTTTCCACCCCAACCCCCGCCGGCTGTGAGCAAATACTGATCTGCTTTCCATCTGCGTAGATTTGCCCATTCCGAACATCTCATGTAAGCGGAACTGTTGGTGTCTGGCTTCTTTCACCGAACATCGTGCTTTCAAAGCGTACGTATGTTGCAGCAAGCGTCAGGACTTCATTTCTTGCCGTGGCTGTAAAATGCTCCGTTGTGTCGATAGCCCTTATTTTATTTTATCAGGCTGTCCGTTGATAGGCCTTTGGGCTTTTCGCACACCTTGGCTACTGTGAATAACACTACCGTGAACATTCGCGTACAAGTTTTTGTGGGGCCACAGCTCTCATTTCTCCTGGGTATCCGTCCAGAAGCGCAGTTACTAAGTCATATGGCGATTCTACGTTCAATTTGCAGAGGAACTGCCAAACAGGTTTCGCAGCAGCCGCGCCATGTGACATGCCCACCTGCAACATATGGGGGCTCAACGTCCCTGAACCCTCGCCAGCACTTGTTATTGTCTTTCTGGTTCCAGTTTGTCTGAATCCCTGCCAGCACTTGTAATTGTCCTAGAGGGTGTGATGTGGCACCTCCTTGTGGTTTTTATTTGCATTTATCCATCATTTTTATCCTATTGCTTTTCCCTCTACCAGATGAACAAAATGGTCTTCCTTCCCTTGTTCTTCCAAGCCACCCCCTGACCCCGCGTCAGCTTTAAGAAACCTCCTACTGAGAAGGACTTGCCATATTTGGGTGGACCACACGGAGGGATCAGGACCACATCTCCTCTTTCCACGTCAATAGTCAATGGACAGGCCTTGATTAAGCACAGCAGGTGTTTCTGTACCTGTCGTGGGGGGAGGGGGTGCAGTGGCCGCACGTGCTGTGCTCTCCGACACACAGGGCGGCGCTGAGAGAGCGCAGACGCCCCAGGGCTTGAGCCCCGAGGCAGACTCCGAAGGACAAGGAGGATTTCCTCGGAAGAGAGGGAGAGCTAAGAGGCTCCGTACTTTTTCCTTCCTTCATTGAACAGCTGTTCTTTGATTGCCGATTGTGCGTTGGGCATCGGGAGTGGAAGCCAGAGGCAGGAGTGGGGCCGTGTCCCCCCTCTGCCCCTCCCGCTGGGCAGGTGGGGCCAGGTGAAGGCAAGCTTGTCCCCAGGTTTGCTGAGGTCCCACCCACTGTGTGAGCAGCCCCTAAACTGCCGGCCAGCCACGATCCCACGCAGATCGCGGAGTTGAAAACAGCTGACCTTTGTGACCGACTGGACACCCATAAGCAGCCACCAGCACCTTCGTAACCATTCTACACGATGGCCCGTGAAGTGGCCTTCTGACTGTCCCTGCACACATGCGGCCAGGCCCCCTTCAGGCCCAGCCAGGCCCGGCTCCGTGGCCTGTTAAGATCTTGGTGGTTTCCATTTTGGCCGTATAAGCTCTTGGCTGTTGAGAGAGCAATCTTAAGAAGCCCCTCCCGAGGGGTTCCATTTTTATCTGATGGGGTTCCCAGGCTCCGCATGACAAACACTCTTGCACGTAGAGAAATGATTTTGTTCAAGGTCTCAGTCCTTCTCGGTAATTTAGGGCCAGAGTGCAGAGCTTTGGGGGACAGACAGTTCCCTCCCCGGGGGGGACTCAGGGGTTGGGGCAAAGCCCACATCCACCCGAGACCACCCCTTGGATTCCTGCCAAGTACTCGAGCTTTACATGAAGTCTTACTGTCATAACTGCACAAATATCTCTAGCCATCTGCTTACTGTCTCGGCTTTCGGTCACGATCTGTATGTTTTCTGGATATTTGGCATACCCGCGTCTGCTAGGACTCCGCAGTGAAAAGCGAGGTTACTTGTTTTGCGCTGGGGATGTGAGGAGCCCTTTCTCTTTTCTTTTTCACTTCAACTGTGAGTGCTGCGTTTTAGAAAGTGGTACCGCGCACATGTCAGCAAAGACAACTTAGCCCTGGCTGTTGGGATAGGTGAGCACGAAGGCCCTCACGGGGCCCCGTCAGCCACACAGGAGGCCTTGGAAGGAGGAGAATGGTGCGCTCGCTTCATTAATTACATTTCATGGTCTAGCCCAGCTTCCACATGTCCCCCATGTCACTGAGACAAGGCACAGTGTTCCACAGTGACCTCTGACCCCTGCCCCTGGTCGCTGTGTGTTGACTGAGCATTTGCTCTCCACTGGCCCCACCCGGGGCGGCGTCCACTCTGGACCTCAGACAAACTTTCCCAAGTTCAGGACCCCACGAGGGCCTGAGGTCACGGCCAGAGCAGCTCCAAGGGCCCACCTGCTCCAGCCCCAAAGTATCCGTGGCGGGGGTGATGGGGGGCCGGGGATGTGGAGCAGAGACGGAGGAAGCCAGGGAGAGACTCCCTGAGAGGCATGCAGTCCCAGGCCAGGTGCCGTCCCAGAGGTGAGCAGACCCCAAGGGTGGAAGCAACTGTGGAAACCCCCGGGGTCCGACCCCGAGATCCCAGATGCGCTGCGCTGCCCTGATCCCTCCTGGAAGCCAGGCAGGAGGGAAGCCAAGGTTGAGTAGCGTCCTCCTGTGCCCAGAGCCGGGCCCTGTCTTGAATGTGGGAAGCGTATGGTCAGCTCTGGCCAGAGGCTCTGGGCCTGTCAGCCTTTCGGTGCGGGGACTTCCTGCAGCTCCTGGGGGCTCCGGCTCCCTCACCCCTCAGCCTGGGGACTGGCTGGGTAACAGGTGCTCTCTGCTCCCTGCCGGGGTCAGACACCCAGCAGGTGGCCGAGGGTCGTCACTGGGCAGCGAGGCAGAGCTGGCTCGCATCCTGCCGCCTCGCCTGCTAGGCTGCCCCGGCCGCGTTCAGTCACTCGGTGGCTATTTTCGCTCCATATTCATTGACTCCTGCCACTCCCCGGGGCTGCGCTGGACCCCTGATGTGCGTGGGGAGCAAAAGCCAGCCCGCCCCCTCCAGATTCTCAGCCTGATGCAGGAAATACACAAAATAAAAGAACCATGCACATAAACATGTAATTACACGTAAACATGTAATTACAAATGTCGAAATAGAAGAATCACGCACGTAAACATATAATTACAAATGTGCAACGCGCCATGAAGGAGAATGAGAAAACATGATGAGTGATTACAACAAAGCCGACGTATCTCAGGAGGGTGGTCGGAGATGGCCGAGCTTGTACCCAGCCCTGAAGGCTGAAGAGAGTCATCACCGGTGATTTTTCGCGTGCTTACTAGGTAGCGTGGTAAGCACTTTGTATGTATCGACCTTGTATTGATGCATTTGACGTTGATATGATACGAGTAAGGACTAGCGTTGTCTCCATCCTGCAGAGAAAATGGAGTCTTGGGAGGGCCCCGGAACTTGCCGGGGACTCGTGGTCGGCACCAGGAACTGGGGCAGGGTTTAGATTAGGGAGTACAATTCGCGTTTTCTCAAGCAGGGGCCCAGCCCCAGCGGGAGGTGCTTTTCAGCCAGGGAAATGCAGGCACGGAGCCGCGCACTCTCCCTTGGGGACAGAGGCTATGCCTCGGACGCTCAGGCCCCAGCCACGGGACCTTCCAGAGGAGCCTCCGCCCCAACCCTGTTCCTGCCCACACTACTGCCAGGGTGAGGTTGGGCAGGCAAGGCCTGGCCTTCCAGGCTGGTCCCTGGTGAGGCCACGGGCACGCCTGATTTAATGGTGGCGGTGGGCGTCCCAGGCCTGGCCTCTCTCCCTGGCGCCCCCCGCCAGGCCAGGCAGCGGCACCATCCCAGCTCCCCTCAGGAAGGCAGAGCCGGCCACCACAGCATCCTTCAGGTTCCACTTGAAGCCGAGGCATTTGCAGGGGACCCTAGGACAACTGTGCTCCCAAACCACCTTGGATGGCAGTGGAAACTACATGGCCTCCGTGCCCTCTTCCCTTTGGTTGGGGACAACCAAATATGTCAGGGCTGCTGCCCTCAAGCACAGGTGGATGCCTCATATCCCCAAGTCCAGGCCCACCACCCCACACCCCGGCAGAAACCCTGCCCCCGACGGGGTGCCGTGGCGCCCTGCCCAACCATGCCAGTGCCCCGGGACGGCCAGGAGGCGCCTGCGGGAGGGATGCCTGGGCAGGCTGCTACCAGTGCATGCTTGGCAATGAGATTAGATAAGCTTGGAGGGCCTGGGGGGCAGCTAGGATGGGCAGCTGCCGCTGCATCTGGAACCCACCGTCTGCTTCTGTCAGCGGGGAAGAATGCCGGGTTTGGGTGTCCGCTCTTCGGATGCATTCCTCTTTGGCAGCGCTCCACTCAGAGGGTGAAACAGGTGGGAGGAAGCAAGGTAATAGCATCTTGGTGACAGTCCCATTTTCTCTCCTGCTAGGAGGGTGCTCACGTCTACTCCCACTCGCAGGTCCTCTCCCGGAGCTCCTCCTCTGAGACTCTCGGCACCACCTTTCCAGCTTGCTGCCGCTTGTCTGAGCCATGAGGGCATGTCCGAGGTCACCCCATCCCCACCTCCCCAGCCAGCCTGGTGCTGTGCTCTTTAAGTTGCCCCACCTGGGGAGGCTTGGTTGCAGCTCGGTGTTGGTTCCGGGGCCCAGAACTCAGCTCTTGGTTCTACTGGGGCTCTTGGGCTCACTACTGCTCTGTTTCTTTCCATCCCCTGGGACAGTGGGCCAAGTAGTACTTATCAGCTTTCTAGTCCCTAGGCCTTTCTGAGAAGTCGCTGATGGAGAACTTCTTGGAGTTAGAGTGGATTGGGTAGAGCCTGAGTTGAGGTTAGGGTTACAGTGCGGTGAGCTGTAGGGTCAGGAGTAGAGTTTGGCTTAGAATTGGGTTGGGTGGGTTGGTTATGAGACAGGGTTTAGAATCAGGAGTAAAGTTGAGTTGGATTCGGTTGGATCGGGCTGGGGTTAGAGTTGGGTTGGGTTGGTGTAGAACTGGGGTCAGATTTGGGGTTGGGGTTGAGGTGGGTTGGTTAAGTTGACTCATGGTCGCACTGCCCCCCCCCAACTTGCTTCTATGAGTAGGGTTCCATTCAGTTAATGTGTGTGTGTATTGCTCTATTTAGTAAATCTAGCATCTAAGCCCAGCCCAATTCTGGGTGGTCCCAGACACGACTCCACCCAAACTCTCAGAACCCAGAAGCAAGAACAGTCTCTCCAACAAGCCCATAGTGACAGGTCATCTGACAGGGGTGGACTGGGGGCTCTGAGACCTCACTGTTGAGAACTTCTCCTCCTTGTTGGGGTCCCTTTTCCCCCTCCCTCCCTGGTCTCGGGGAGGCCAGATGGGTAGTGCGTGGGGCAGAGACCAGGAGCTTCTAAGAATTGTGCAGGATGCCTTTGTCATGCTCTCTAGTTTCATGAGGTGGTCCCGGACTGCGGACTAGAACCACCAGGTTGGGGCCCAAGAAAGTGAAGACTGGGGCCCCTCGAGGGTCTGACCCTCATGGGAAGTTTCCTTCTGTTGGCTCAGATGCGCGGTGGTAAACACTTTCTGAGACTCTGGGGGCTCCTGCCACGGGCTGGAACGCAGCCCGCTGAAATCACACCGTGGATGCCAGCCTCCCCCTCTCCCATGGCTCTCCATCTACCTCCACCAGAAGGCCACCCAGCACCACTGAAATCTGGGGGCCCCATTAGAGAACTCCACCCCACCTGCTGAAGGACTCACGGCCTTCCTTCCGCCTGTTTGCCCCCCCTGTTCTCAAGGAGCATCAGCACGCTCTCCTCCACAGTCATCCAAGCTCAAGTCCACGCATCAGCCTTCACGCCTCCTGCCCTGGCCCCGCAGCCGCCCCTGGCTGTGCCACCTCTTCCAGGAACTGTGCTGTAGGGGGCGGGCCGGGCCCAGCACCCCTGGCTGGACGGCCCTTGTTCTTAACAGGAAGGAAGGGAGGGAGGAGGAGAAGGGGAGAGCAGAAAAAGAAGGAAGGGCTGCGTGTGTGCAGGTATGTGTGCGCAGTGAGCGTGATGAGTGAGTGCGCGGGTGTGTGTGTATGTGAACCTGCGTGTGTGTGAGGGCATGTACGAGTGTGTGCACTCGAGGGCCCATGGATGCGAGCGGGTGTGCTCGCACGCACATGGCGTCCTCCCGTGCTGTCTGCCGGCTGGCCCATTATCAATGTGCATTTTTAATGCCGGGTCTCATCGATGTGCCGAGGGCATCCGCGCTGAGCTGACTCACGCCACTTACAGGGTGAGTCACTCACCGGCTGAGCCGCGGAAGTGGGGGCGGTGCGCGCTGCGTCCCCAAGGCCTCCAGTCCTCAGCCCGAGCCCCCGCCGACTCGCCCACGCCCACTCCTGTGCCCGTTGTTGTGTTGAAAATGCCACTTCTTGAGCTGGGAAGGGAGAGTGACAGGTTCCAAGAGACCGGGGACGCTCCCCAGCCAGACAGGAGAGGGCAGAGGGCACACAGATGCCTCTCAGATGCCCTGTGGGTGTCTTCCCCATGTAGGCAGCTGACCTGGCCAGGCCACTGGGAGGGTCGGACTGCAGGTAGACAGACAGACAAGCGACACAGAGCAGATCAGATGGTGACAGGTGCTGCTCCATGTTCCTTTATAGCTGTTAGAATCCCCTGAAATTATCGCCCACCATTGTTTCTTACCCAAACGCAGACCCCTCCATCCAGGCCCTGCGCTCACCTGAGTCTCACACCCCTGCCCGGCCCTCCTCCCCCTAGTCCTGCCCAAGTGGAGGAGGGCCAGCCCAGGCAGGCCCCAAGGAATGCCCGCCAGGCTGCCACCTCTCCCCACTCCCCTCGTTGGGGTCCCACTGGCCCTGAACTCAATCTATCAACCACGTCCAAATGCCCAAATTTGCAGGGAGCCGTTGCAATCAGCCGTCTCCCCAGCGAGCTTGACTTCGGGGGGCTGCGGCAGCTATTTGTGGTCCTTTTAAAGCCTTTTATGGATCAGTTTGTTACCACTGATGACAGAGAAAGAAATCACGCTATTAGTGGCAGGAGCTTTCAGCGGCTTGGGTGTTGGGTAGCTTTGGTCAGACGCCCGGCTGGGAATAAATACCCGCCCTCGGGGGGCCGCGGGGGTGCTAAGGCCACGCCTCCTCTCGGCCCTCCCTGATTTGTGCCCTTCCTTTTGTCAGGACCGCACTTGATGGAGCACCTGGGCAGTTTTCTCCTCTGTCACCTGCCCATGGCCTCCGAAGCTGCCAGCTCGGGGACGGCCCAGGTGTGGGGTTAGAGATGGGTTTCTCAGGTGAACCCAGGAGATGACCAGCTCAGAGGGGTCGTGCCATGTCTCTTGGTTGTCTCAAACTTCTCCTCTGCCTGTCTTGTTCTCGCCCCGCTCTCTGTGTCTCTGCCTTTGCTCTCTCCTGTCCCCCGCTCCCTTCTTCTTCCTCTTCTTTCTCTTGTCTGCCCTTCCTCCTCCTTGCCTCTCCTCTGCTCCTCTCTTCCTCCTTCTCTCCACATGGAATCCAAGAAGCTCGAAGGCCAGGAGAGGGCTCATGTGCATTCTTTGCCCTGTGTCATCCTGAGAACTGGGTTCCTTCCCAAGGCCTGTTGCAGCCACGGAAGCCTGTGAGGCAAGCATGGAGGACTGCATGGTGGTGACCGTCCCCAGACGTGAGGCTAATGCCATTGCCAATTCCTCTTACCATACATGGGTTGGGCGACCGCTACCTGCTGGGGGCTCACTCTCTGGAAGGAAGCTGGCCACTACCCCAGATGGCTGGGCACAAGGCAGAGAATGGCAAGGCCAGTCGAGGAAGCCAGACACAGGTTGGGGGACTGATGGCGCTGGGTGAGAGTGGCCTTGGAGCTGGCCGGGACTTCAAGTGGGTGAGGTGCCCATGGGTATGGCAGAGGTACAGGGAAAGAGAAAGGTGGACAAGACGATTCAGATCTGGGTTCAAATCTCGGCTTCACGCTTTCCGGCTGTGTGGACTCAGTCTTGCCCTTTCCCATCTCGGACTCTGTTTCCTAGCCAATGGAAGGGCGACCCCGCGCCTATATTGTAAGAGAATAACAGCAGACATGTTTTGAACGCCTAAGACGGTCCGTCTTTATGACAAGGGCTGAACGGAGGTATTCCCCAGCCTAATGCCCTGAGGCAGAAGAATAAGCCGGGCTCCCAAGAGGCAGTGCCCGGGGCCTGCTGGCTGGGGCTCGCGTCCGGCTGGGCCTCTGGGCTCCAGAGCCCGGCGCTTCCCACCACATCCCCCGCCTCCCTGCCCACAGGCTCCAGAGGCCAGGGTCCAGGCCTGGACTGTCCCCAAGGGATGGAGAAAGCTACAGCAGCCCCTCTAAGTTTCTGGGCTGAGTGAGGCACTGCCTTGTCACTGGTGGCCAGTGGGGTGAAGGACCGCAGGGGCCGCGGCAAGATTGCTATTGTCCCCGTTTCTGGGAACTTCTTTCTCTCCCCAGGCTGGCCGGGGTCTCTGGAAGGCTCATCCTGCCGTCCAGCTTGATGTTCTGACAGCACTGAGCGCCAGGGGGCTCATGGGATATTCCCCTCCAACAGCTCAAACAGCTGATGAAATATTTGGTGACATGCTCCTCCGTAAGACCTGCCCCCTGGGGAGCCTGTCTTCAAGTGACGGCCAGGGCCTTCAATGCCGCAGCCGCCTTCCTTGGGGACCAGCAACAGATGGAACTTATTTTTTATTTAAAAGAACAACAGACTGCCCTCTTCCTCTTCCTCCCCCTGCCTCCTGCCGCCACTCCTGGCTGGCCCGCACGCACCGGGCTCTTGTTACCTCTGGGCCTTGGTTACCAGGTCCAGCCTGGGAAATCTTCTCCGCCTCTTGGCGTGGCCGAACTTCCCCATGCTTCGGGGTGGCACCGTGGCCCTGGTTGGACCCGGGACGACCCGCAGGCATGCCTGACCCTTCCCATCTCCCCGCTTCACCTCTGTGGCTTGCGGACAAGCAGTGCCACTCTGTCCCCAAGCAGTCCCCTCATCCTGCCCTTGGGGGAGTGTCCTGGGAGGGAGAAGCGCAGCCTGGGCCTTCGGAGGGTTTGGATGAAGGGTCCGAGAGGACTTGGCTTCGCCGTGCTGGCCCTCCCTGGCGAGACAGTGCCTCCCTGGGAGTGCATGGCCTGGCGTGCCGCCCCCGCCCATGGCTGGCACAGTGGCCTGAGCCCTTGCTCCGATGCCAGGTACTTCCTAGCGGTTGGGATGTGTTATTCAATAGCACCCTTGTCGAAAACCCGTTTTACAGATAAGGCAGCTGAGCCTGAGAGAGCCGAGGGCCCTACCCACTGCAGAGTGGCACAGTGGGGACCTGTCCCCGATTCTGACCCTGAAGCCTGACCCTCAACTCCTCTGTGGCACTGTTCCCGCTACAATTCCATCATGGGCACCTTTTAGGGCCCAGCTGGGGGAGGGGCGCTTCAGTGAGTTAACGTGAGTGACAAAGATGTGTTCATACAGATGTTAAGTTTTCTCGTGAAGGATTCAAGTCAGACGGTTAGGTTGGGCGGTGGGAGGAGAGAGAGGGGCGGGGAGGAGGGGGGGACATTGCGCTGATTTGGGACCCGGCACATTTCTCTCTGGGCCTCTTCTGGCCCCAGCAGCCCCCTCCCCAGCTGCGACGTCACCAGCCAGCCCCTGCAGATGGCAGCCTGTGATTCATGGTCAACCACCGGCTTTCTCGCTGCTCGGGACAGCCGGGGCCCAGAGCCGGTCCACGGAGCAGGGAGGCGGCTGTACCCTGGCCTGGCGCAGCCCCTGGAAGGGTGGCAGGCCTCGCAGATAGTTGGTATTTTTGGAAATGCCGGGCCTCTCACCTCCGCCCTCAGGTAGCAGCAGCTCGCCATCCGGGTTGGAGTTTCCAGTCAGGTAACCCTGCTCCCAGAGAAACAGCCCACACGCCATTCATATAGGTAGTGACACAATTTAATGAGATAAAGCCTAGGGCACCCACGAACCAATTTCTGGGACTAACCGGGGTGAAATGACCCTCCCACTAATCGACACCCAAACTGAACACGAGCCGGAGCTCTGAGCTTCAGAGCAAGGTCTCCGCTCTCGTCTCTCGAAATTTTGAGTAAAATCCAAACACTTGTCAGTCTCATCACTACCGTGAAGATGATGGGTTTTTGTGATATTACGTGGGAACCACTTGCCAAGCAGAGGGTCCCCGCTGCCTCTGGGGCTCCAAGCCCGCGTGTTTGCACTTTTTTCGCAGAACGCACACCCCGAATTCCAATATAGCCTTCTAGAAGGGCGATTTCTGATGGCTGCTTGTTCTGAAGAAGATCCAACAGCTGCATGGGAGGTAAATTTCCAGCTTTCACTGGTTTCCCATTCTCTTGAAGCAGCTGGTTTGCTAAAGACTCCAGCCCGAGCTGACTGTAGCAAGTGGTGGCTGAACGTCGGACCTACTCCTTAAAAAAAAAAAAAAGAAAGAAAGGAAAGAGAAAGGTTCTCCCCCCAAGACCTGCCATCATGGGTCCTGAGTCAAGGACCCCTCAGCCTGCAGCCCCACAGCGCCCTTCGAGGGGGCACTCACCCCCGGTGGGGTCCTCCTGTTCTGCCGACTTGGAGAAATGACCTCCTCCCCCGAGTTTCTAAAGCATTTATCATCTGGACGATTGGCCAGGCAATTAATCATGTCCTGCCTTGAATAGCTCTTCTATTGCTGTATTGAACGGCTGTTTAACCCTTATCAGCGGAAAAGTTTTCAATATCTTGTCTTTCTAACTAGACGTGAGCTTCCAGAGTGCTGGGCAGACATGCCCCCCATCCCTCTGGAGGCCCACAGGGGCCCCAATGCACCTGGTCTTGTCCCCAGCAGGGGTAGGGGCTTGGTTGCCCATGACGAATGAAGTACTTAGCACAGAGACCGGTTTCCCCTAAGTGTTCCGTACAAGACCACCGTCTTTGCCTTATTCTGAACATTGCCGTTGTCTGGCTTCCTCAAGTGTTTATCAAGCACCTTTGTGGGACCAGGGACCTCAGGCCCCACCTGAGAGTGGGCCCATGCGTCTCCTCGAAGATTCTGGAATTGAGTCAGGAAGCCGAGGTGCTGTTCCTCGCGGAGAGGGTGCACTTATCCCTGGGTGAGAAGATGTCTTTCTGCAAAGGCCCTCAGTCGCTGTCAAGGACCCTCTAGCCTGGGCAAGATTGGTGGTTTTGGTCCCAAGAGCCCTGCGTGACTTTTGAAGGAGGGAGGCAGGTGTAGGTAGAGACCCTCCTCAGCTCCTCCAGAGAAGGTAGCGGCCGCTGGAGGTGGGGAAGCGCTCTGATGGGGCCATCAGGTTGGGGGCTCACTGCAGCTGGAGGCCAGCGGGCGGGATGGGGGTGGGGTAGATCCCAAGGGATGCACACCCTCAGGCGCAGCAGAAAACAAACAAAACAAACGTCGAGTTATATACTAGAAGCAATATAGTGTAACATAGTGCTATATATAACATAGTATAACAGTATAACTGTGTTATATATAACATAGTGTAACATAGTGTAACATAGTATAAGATAGTGTAGTATAACATAGTATAACATAGTGTAGTACAATATAATGTGTTATTATGCATTCAATATACTATTTGTAATATAGAGTATATTGAAAAGTCAGTATGTACACACACATACATATAAAATCTTTTCAGTAAGATAATTATCATGGGAGCAGCTGGCAGGGTGTCACGTACTCTAACTCTCTCACTGATTTTTAAAAGACTCCTCTGGTCCCCGTGTGGGGACTCTTTAGGGGTGCAAGGGTAGCCCCAGACCCCAATGAGAGGGGCTGTCGTGGTTTTCATGCACCAGGGAGTTGGGGGGAGATGGGCAACAACGGATGTATTCCAAAGCCTCCCTTCCAGACCTCCCACACCTGGGTCCCCTGCCCCCCGCCTGGCTCCCCCAACACCCCGAACCCCCGTGCCTGGGTTTGCCTGGCGCCCACCATGGCTGGGAGTGCTTCCTGAGGGCAGAGAGTTGCGCATGGCTGTCTCTGCTTGCCAAGCACTGGAGGGCGGGCAGCTTCAGTTCTTCCCCGGAGACCCATCTGCGGGCTTTGTCACAGCAGCGCAGGCCTGGAATAGGGGGAGACGTACCTCCCAAAGGTAGGTGATTCCGTGCAAACCTGAGCGGTGTAAACCACGCTGCGTTCCCGCCTGGGGTTTAGGACTCTCGCAGGGCCTATTTTGCAGCGCCCTCCCCAGCAAAGCCAGGTTCGGGGACAGCTGAGACCATCTCCAGGTTCCACAAGGAGAGAGGCCTACATCTCCCCGGGGCCCCTGGCCGACCAGACAGTGGATCCTGTGGTGACTGTTACAAGGACATAAAGACTCTTCCTGTCCCGTGTGCCTGTTAAGAAACAAAATAAATTAGACACACACGCACCAGCAAAAATTGATGACAGAGATGAAGTCCAAGAGGGGTCTTACCTCCATCTGGGCCCTAGAGAAGCCACCCTGGAAGACAGGCATGAGGAGGGGCTCTGCCAAGGAGGGACGGGGTGGGGCAGTGTGGACGTGTGGCTCTCACCAGGGTCCAGGCATGAGGGGACCTGGCTGTCCCCTTTTCCTCTGGGGCAACTGGACCTGAGAACACCCTAGACACCCAGGATGCCTGCTCACCACCAGCCACTGCCCTAACAACATCAGTTGTGGATTGAATAGAGTCCCCCCTACCAAACTTCATATCCATCAGTGACCTTGTTTGAAAGTGAGGTCTTTGCGGAGATACTTAATAAAGGACCTCGAGATGACATTATCCTGGATTTAGGGTAGAACCCATTTCATTAAAGACAGATTCCATTTCATCAAAGACAGGTGACCTAGGAGAGGTGAGACAGCTGACACACTAGCACAGCACCTCTTCCAGGAAGTCTTCCAGGGTGGCCTTGGTGGACATGAGCAGAGAATCTAGACCTCTTGCCATGGCCTCATCTGGCCATTGTCACCTGTGGCTTTGCCTCTTAAGGTTCTTTACATTGTGAGGGACAGGTTTCTGGTCCTCCCAAGACGTGCAGAATAAAAGCATGATGTCTCTGTTACTCCATGGATCACCAGGGTGGATGTGACACCACTGGCTGGCTGGTCAAGTGGGTGACCCTGGATCTCCCAGAGCTACAAGGTGACAGACCTTCCCGAGGAGGAGCAGCCACAGCTCTGTGTCCAGCCTGAGGCTGAAGCTCCGTGTGTGGTGATTGATTCGCGATGTCTGTTCAGAGTGTGGGAGGGCAGTGCGGGGGCAGGCGTGCCATGGATTTGCCATCCTTCATAACTGAGAGCCTCCTCCTCCCTCCCCAAAGCCCCATACATTTTCTAGGTCTTAACCCAATGGCATATACATGATAGATGTTAAACATATTTGTTATGTGATCGATAGTTTATTCAGTAGTCATTTTATAGCCCAGTGACTACGTGCTAGATTAAGAGAGAGAGGACTGGCGAAGGAGGCGGGGGAGAAGACTCAGGCTGCCAGATAGGAGACCAGAGCTGTGCCGAAGTCAAAGGTCCTCCCTCACGCCAAGAAGTCACTCTTCCTGTGCCAATCAAGTCCCTACAACGTGCCTGGTGCCAACCATCAGGCTATGGGTGTCAGGGCCCCTGCTCAGGAGGGCTCCTTTCCCGTCTCTAATTTTATAAACTTTATGTGGGGAAACCCCACTCATCCCCCTGCCCACCCCTGGTCTTCGGAGCTGAGATGCTTGCCCCGGTGGGCAAACGCCGGCCCTCCCCACGGAGGGCAAGGGGACTCAGGCCCTGTTTGACAAACACGCTAATGAAAGCGGCCCGTAGCAGGCGGGAGAAAGGCCCTATTTAACGGGGTCTTGTCAGAGAATCTAGAGGTGAAATTCTCTTCTGGAGAAAGGAAAACCCCCACCCAGACCCACGCCCGCAGGCGGATAAACGTGGGCGTGATTTACGAGCCCACAGTCAACTGGCATTTTCGCTCGGTGACTGGGAAACCGTTCCTCCCCCTGGACCAAGACATCAACAGTATAGTCACTGTATATGTTTTTCCACTTTTTCCAGAGCCAAGAACCAGCAAAAAAAAAAAAGTGAAAAATGAAAGTGTAAGGAAAGTAAAGCCCAGACCGAACCCACCGCAGCCTGGGGAGCCCGGTGAGGAAGGCCGCTTTCTCCAAGGCCACCGCCCCTGCCCGCGGGGCCTTGTGCTCCCGACCGCCGCAGCCCTGGCACCCGGCGACACCCCTCACATGGAATGGGGCTCCTGCTCCCGGAGGACACTGAGCGGCAGAGCCTGGGGGCTTCCGGGGGCCTCTCCGTGCCCCCGTTGCCTTCCGAGTGATCAGAGGAGATGACGCCCCCCTCCTAAACACCAAGGGAAAGGCCTGCTGGGTAATGACACACTTGGGTTCAGGTGAGGGTGTCCTGGCACCAGCTTTGGGCTAAAGTACGTCCCTGCTCCCCCACAGTGTCATTGTGCCCCAGCTGTGAGTCACCAAGAATCTCTGAAGGGCATCAGGCCCAGACAGTTACAGTCATGGAGAAGCCACCTGGACCTCAGAGGTGAAAAGCAGTGCGTCTCGGCTGGGGTGATACCCGCCCCCAAGGGACACCTGGCAATGTCTGGAGCCATCCATAGTTGTCACAGTTCTGGGGGTGAAGCCACTACTGGCTTCTTCCAGGTGCAGATCAGGGATGCCGCTGAACACCTGGCAAGGCACGGGACACTCATGCGAGAGACCTCTCTGCGCCTGACGCTGGTGGCGCCCAGGCTGGGACACTGATCTGGGGAGATTTCTCTCCAGTACTCTTCTCCTTTGAACCCTTTCTGCCATGTGACCCTCCTTCTGTCTCTCAGGACCCTCCTGTGGGCCAAGAATTTGAGGAGGGGACACACTGTGGAACCAATTCAGGGCATGAGTTCTTCAAAGGCCAGGACAGTCACCTGTCGGCCATGCTGCCTGCCGCCTCCCCTCCTTTCTCACTCTCTTCCTCCTCCATTCTTTGATGGGTGGCCCGCTGCACCTTTAAAGTAAAACCGAGTGAGAGAGAGAGAGAGAGTGCCAGACACATGCTTGCAGCCTATCCCACTGGAGGACAGAGAGTGGGGCCAACAGGAGACCTGTGGCTGTTGGGAGGCCAAAATAATAATAATAATAATAATAATAATAATAATAATAAGTCAGAAAGAAAGAAAGAAAACATGCTTGGGGGTGGACGTCCCTCCTGCAGAGAGAAGAAAGCACTGGCCGGCCTCCTGTGTGTTGTGTCACACGGAATTGGTCTGTGGAAATTCCGAGAGAAGGGCTTCTGAATCCTTCCCTTCCAGGCGACCACAGGGATTGGGGATGAGACCACCCAGCTGGTGGGAGCCCGCCAGACCCGACAGTCAAAGGAAAGGCCCGCTCAGAGCCTTCTCCGTGGCTGAAGCTCGGAAGGAGATGGGAGGCTCCCGGCCTGGAGGACCACTGTTCTCCCTCCGCAACCCTCAGGGAACTGAGTGCTTGGGACCAGCGCCAAGGTGGCCCACCACGTAGGCAGGCCCCAGGAACTGGCAAGCGATTAGATTAGATTCAGGCAAGTGCCCGTAGGCTCCACATCCTCTGGCCCCGGACCTCCCGTGCCCCGTCCTGCTGTTCTGCGAACGCACCAGGCCCTTCCTGTCCCCCGTCTTGCCCTGCTGTGCCCAGTCCCTGAGACAGTCCTCCCAGGCAGTTTCTCCGCTCCAACATCTCATCTGCCTAGAGGCCTTCCCCGACCACCCTTCACGAGAGCCTGCCATCTGCCGCGAGGCAGGGACCTTGTGTCTTGCTGGCCATGCCTTGCACAGAGCAGCCGCTCCGTCACTGTGTCGACGGCTGGGTGCGCCCTGCTCCGGGGCTTCTGCTAGGCTTGTCCTCAGAGGACTTGCTTACAAGGCGCTCTAAGCCGACTGGGTTTAGTAAACTCAGATCATCATGGGTGGTGATAGTAGATTCACCACCCCCCCCCCCGCCCCGCCAACACACAAGTTAACACCATGATTGAGGGGCTGGGCGTGGGCTCTGGATCCAGCCAAACCTGAGTTCCGCCTCGGCCTCCCTCTCTGTGCCTCCGTTCAACCACATGAAACTGCGTTTTTGTCTGTAAAATGGAGGGTAGAAGCCTTGGCACTTTTGAGGGCTCTGTGGAGACGTAGAGGGGATGATTTGTTTGGGTGCCACACGCAGCGGCAGCGGCAGCGCCCCGGCCCCTGAGCACCAAGGAGAAGCGTGGGGAGGCAGAGTTTCTTGAAAATGGGGATGGTTTTTCTCTGAGAGCTAAGAGCCTGGGCGTGTCTCTTTCCCAGCAGGCCCTTTGAGGACCCACACATTGGCCCACCCTCCCCGTGCATCTCCTTTGAAAAGACCAAGGAGCTATGGAAAAAGCCACTCCCCGCACATAGGAAACCCGGTCATGGGATTTGCGTGAAAAGCTCCTCAAAGCCGCCTCCTTCAGCCTTCAGAAGTGCGTGGCCCTTCCCACCGCCCTTGCCAAATATTAGAGATGGCCCGTTGCAGCTTCCTGTACCGAAAACAAAAGAATTATAGATTTAGTCGCCGTTAACGTATGCCCAGCAGGGCTGGCAGGGCCCCAGAGAGCCCCACACCGGCCGGGCCGGCCTCCGGAGGTTGTCAGGCCTCCAGCCACCCACCCCCCGACTAGAAAGGAACGCCTGTCACCATTTGTGCATTCGCAGCTGGTGGCGGGGCGGCTGCCGCAGAGCGAGGGGATTCTCCTCCCAGGCTCCCCTATCACTGCAGATCCATCTGTTGCCTCCAAAGTTCCTCCAGGACCAGGACCTGCCACGTTTGAGAGGAGCAGCACACCAGGCTGTACCCTGAGCCCCCAGACCTGGCACCCGCATGGCAGTTCACATGGCCTCCCACTTCAGTGCCTCAGGCAGGGACGGAGTCCAGCCCGGGGCGGGGGGTCGTCGCACACACGCCAGACTGTCTCAAAGGCCAGCCCTGCCACTGGCACGGGGGTCTCTGCTCTCTTCCCACTGTGGAGACAGCCTTTCGCTCTCAGGAGGTTCATCCATTCACTATTCATTTATTCTTTCATTCACTCGACAAATACTTACAAAGCCCTCCCTCCGTGTGAGCATAATACAGAAATGAATTCGGAATCTGGGGTCCCGGGGCTCTTTGTGGTTTTGAAGGGCAAGTAAGAACATTCTTCTTTTCCGTCCGCGGGGCTTGCAGCTCTGTTGGTCTGCCAGCATCGGCTTTGCCTGCCTGTGGGAGTCCTGGCCCAGTGTGGCTTGGGGACGCACCCCCGTCCCCCCCCGCCTGCCGCCGTCTGTACAGCAGGGGCCTCGGCCTGGACCGGGCCCCCTGGAACCTCAGTCTTCCCTGAGGGGACAACGGATTGGGTCAGGGATGAGGGGCCTGTGAGCCAAGTCAGGCCGATGAGACTCAGTCCTGCAACCTTGACTGGAATGACCAGCGAGTTCAGAAACACTGGTCAGCGCCGAAGACTCCATTCCCCCTTCCATCAATCCGGAAAGGCTTCCCGAAGGTGGAGCTTCAAGTCTTCAAATGATGGGAGGGAAGCGGTTCCAGCCAGCACTCTCACGTGGCCATGAGCCATCTACTGACCCACCCGCCCAACGCTGGCTGAAGCCTTACTGTGTACAAGGTGGTTCCAAGAAAAGCGGGATGTGCTCTTCGCTTGTGTGTGGCTTGGCCAAAAGGTTGGGGTCCTCCCAGCAGCATGTGAGAGGTTTCCAAACGCCCGACTCCACCGCCTGCTTGGGAATGAGACCTTGATAGAGTGAGTTTGTCCCCAACGTGAGAAGTCATACCGATCACCCAGAAAACCACACACAGGACACCCTGGCTTCGTAGTGGATTTTGGGATGATGCTAAAGTCTCTGAGGGGCTCTCTACAGTGTGCCAAAGGGCGGTCTGGGAGTCAAGCTGGGTTCAAGGCCAAATCCTGGCACTGGGCAGCTATGTGACCTTGGACAAATGGCTTCCCTTCTCCAGCCTACATGGTCTCTAGGCACCTATCCAAAAAATGTGTTATTTCTAAATCAATTAGATAGAAACGCTGAGGCCAGGAGGCTTGGAACAGGAGCCAGAACACGCAGGGTCGACGGATGACCCCTCAGGAGGGCGGCTGCCATCTGTCGTGTTTTCAGAGGTTCCTCCTCTGCTGGACTCTAAACGCCCCGTAAGGGCCACTCACCACCCCCGGGGCAGGTTCCTACTACCACTTCTTCCCTTCCATTTCCTTCTGTTTCAGGCAGAACAGGGTAGGAAATCCTGTCGAACGAAGACAGAAATGCTTGCTGTCGCTAATGGAATCCCAGGAAAATGAAGCGTGAAACTGCACAAGTTAGTCAGCTTCGCATCACGCGTCTCGCAGAGGCCCTGGAGAGGCGTCCCGGGCCAGAGGAAGTCTGGCTTTCTTGGAAAGATGGGATTCTGGTGAGACCAGCTCCCCCGTACGGACGCCGGATGGAAAGGGCTGCACGTCGACCCAAGGCAAAGACCAAGAGGAGAAGCTTCCCTCCCCGTGTCTCCTGCCCACACACACACAGCAAGGCCACGTCTCATCCCCACTTTTCAGAGGAAGAGCTGTGCGTGGGCTTCCACTTGGCCAACTTCGGAAGACGCCACAACTCCAGGATGCTCTTAGGATAAAATCTAAACTCTGCACCTCCGAGGCCAACGCAGCCTTGGCTCTGACCGGCGCCTGCTCCGCGGCCCCTCCTCATGGCCCGCCGGCCTGCCGGGCAGCTCCCTGTTCTTCAAAGACTCGGGCTTGTCCCACCTCAAAGCCTTTGACCCCCACGCCCCTGCAGCCTGAGTGCTCTTTGGTGGGCCATCCCTGCCACCCTCCAGGGCTCAGAGCAACGGCACGTGTTCTGAGAGGCCTCCCCGCACATCCCCCGTCTACAGCAATGCCCCCTTTTCCTTCCACGTTCCCCTGGCCCTTCTCACTCTGAGATCGCATCGCGCCCTTGTCATTTATCTTCTGGTTCCTCCTGGCAGAAAATGAGCTGTGTGAAGGCAAGCGTCACACTGGGTGTTCGTCACTGTGTCCCCAGTCAGAAACGGCGCTTTCTGGATCTCACGAGAATCCCCTGGTGGCCCGTGTATCTGTGAACGGTGGGAGGGGAATTCTCCGGGTTGGGTGCAGCCCACCCAAGCACGGTGGTCGGGATGTCTTTGTCTCTCCCATGTTCCTGTGTGGAAATCCTAACCCCCCATGTTAGGACGTGAGACCTTTGGAAGGTGCTTAGGTCCTGAGGGTGGAGCCCTCATGGAAGGAGTTAGTGTCCTTATAGAAGAGGCTCTCCCATCCCCTTCCACCTGGCGAGGGCACAGGGAGAACATGCCGGCTACAAACCACAAAGAGGACCCGCAATCCAATGTGACAGTGCCAGTACAGGGATCTTGGACTTCCAGCCTCCAGAACTGTGAGAAATAAGTGTCTGTTATTTGTACGCCACTAGGTCTGACATTACGTTAGAGCAGCGCAGCCAGACTGAGACATCAAGTAGACTTGTTCCAAAGCCATCGTGCTAGGCACGTGTCAATGCTGACGGATGGAGCGAGAAGTTGCTTTTGGACAAAGGTGTGAACCCCTGAGCATGGCACATCGTTCTCTTGGAGGTCCGGCCTCTGCCTGCCCTCCAGTCACCTGTCTTGAGTCCTCCCCACCCTCCCCAAGGGTCCATACACAACCCAGGCTCTTGTGGGTTGTCTGCTGTCACCACTGCCCAGAGCACCGGTGCTCACCCCTCTACCGGGGTGTCCCCGGCGCCTTTTAATATTCAGCCTTCAACAACGTCACCTTTGGAGTTGCTGCCAACCCAGGCTGAGTCACAGACCTCTGCTGTGTCCCTCCCTGCAAACCCACCCCATCATTCCATGTTTCTTGTGTTTCTGTCCAGAGATAGTCCAGTCTTTTACCAACAAAATACATATATTTCTTTCTCACATGAAACATAGTATATAATATATTTTTTTTTTGGATCTTGCATATTTTCTTTTAACATCATCCCTTGGAGAACTTCCAGATCAATAGACACTGGACTGCTTTATTCTTTTTAACTGCTGCATGGGATTCCTTAGGGATGGACCATAATTTATTCAGCTGGTCATTTTCTTTTAAAATCCTCAACCGAGGATATGTTTATTGACTTTAGAGAGAGAGGAAAGGGGAGAGAAGGGGAAAGAAACATCAATGTGAGAGAGACACATCGATCGGTTCCCTCCCATACACTGCCCAACCGGGGATCAAACCTGCACCCTAGGTATGTGCCCTGACTGGGGATCGAACCCACAGCCTTTTGGTGTACAGGACAGTGCTCTGGCCAACCGAGCCACACGGCCAGGGCCTAACTGGTCACTTTTCGTTGGGAACGCAGACTGCTGGTCCTTTTTTGCTCTGATAAACAATACCGTGGGGAACATCTTTGTACAGACCCCCATCAGGCTTTGGCGCCTCCGACACCTGGCCAGCTTCTAGCACCCTACAAGATGCCCCCGAAGGATGTCCCCCTGAATCCTTACTGAATTAGCCTGGTCGCCCTCCGTGGCTTCCAGGACACCTGCTGCACACCTGCCCTGTGACACTTACTACGATACAAGGTATTCGTGTGTCTGACTTCCCTTGCGTTTTCTCATTACTGCACCCCCAGCACACCTCACAGTGCCCAGCACACAGCAGGCGCTCAGCAAGTGTTTGTGAACAGAAAGCCTCTGGCTTTCGGAGGATGCCAAATCTGGCTCTGTCCTAGTTTGCTTATGCCCCCTCCCCCCCCGCGACCCCTCAGTGCCCACCCCGCTCGGTAGGGCTCTCTCCTCTCCTTGTCCCTCTTTCTGAGTCCTGATGCTTCAGTTTTGCTTGTGCCACTCTCCCCTCTCTGAAACCCTCTGCCACCGTTCAAGGCACGGGTCTTCCTCCTCCTCCTTCACCAGGGACGCTTTTGCTGAAATATCAATCTCTCTTTTTCCCGAACTGCTGCCGCCTTTAGAGTCACTTTGGCATATTTCTTCAAGCTCCATTGCTCACTAATTGTTTCCCGTCTGTTGGTTTTGTGTCCCCAGATAGACCGTGAGTTCTTTGAGAGCAGTGTCTTACACAGCTCCAGTGTCTCCCATGGTGCCAGCTCGTGGTGGCTGCTCGGTATTTCTGTATTGGTAAAGCAATTGGTTCCTTCGTTGATTGAGTCGGATCTTCACAGTGATTGCTGGGAATTGTCCTCGGGGCCCACAGAGGTGCTAAGCATGGAGCCCTTCATACCCTCTCTAGTGGGGGACACAAGCCAGGAGTGGGAGGGAACTGGCTCTTCGTGGCATCTCTCCCCCACCCTACCTAGACTGGGCCTTCCACAAGAGTGACGTGGGGTGTCATCGCTCTGCGGACCCCGTGGATCTGAGCGCACCCCTGCCGTGGGAGGTGCACGTAACCTGCGGCCTGCTCCCCCGGTCCCTGTGGAAAAACAAAGTCCCCAGAGAGAATGGAATAAGCTTCACCCAGACCCCCATGTCCAGTCATATTTCCAGAGGTAATTTGACACGAGTCTGACTCAATCAGCCTTTATTTCCATCAAAAAGACAGGAAGCAGGCTGCCAATCCCATCAGAGTAGAATAGTTAAGTCTCATCTGATGGAGCCAAAGAAAACACGTAACTACGTTTGCAAGTGGATTTCGGGAGGAAAAAAAAAGAGGAGGAGGGCAGCAGAGACGTGTGTCCATCCCTGACCACCCCACCTGGAGGCTCACGTCCACCGAGACGGCTGGCTAAGGGCGCGCCGGCCTATCAGAGGTCCCCAAAGGCGCCGTGCCAGCTGCAGGTGCAGAGTTCAGTGGCAGCTTTGTTCTCTGTTCTCGGTTTCTACAAGCTTCTCATTGGCCCACACACCCCTCAAGGCTCCTGGGCTTACGGATGGTTCCCGGCTACGAGGAGTGGCCCTAAAGACACCGCCCTGGGCTCACACATCTCACATCTCAAACCCTGGGCTTTGGTTGCAAAACAGGGACTATCTGCCTGGTGCGAGTTGCCTCTCCATCCCCCTCTCTGATTCTGGTGGGCTCTCTCCACCCCCACCACACCACAGGCACGTTCCAATGTCTTCGTGCGGTCGTCTGCCAGAAGGGCCACCTCCGGCGGGCACTGGGGACTCAGAGATGGGTGGGCAATGCCAGCCTTCCCGACCCTCCCCATCTAGAGGAGGGGACAGTCGTGAAAGCAGGTTGGCACAAGTCAGGGTGCCTATCCTGCCGGCCCTGAGTGAACAGGATGCTTTGGGGCTTTGTGCTCTAAGAAGCAACAATGACTGATGTTGCCTAGCGGGGGTGGGGACGTTGGAAGGGCTCATGGTGATGTCTGACCTTGATCTTGAAAGGTGAGTGAGAGTTTTCCAGGAGAAAGGGGTGGAGTGGAGGGAAGTACTCAAAGTAAAGCATATCAGATGTCAAAAGCGGCAGAAACCGATGCTTGGAGTGTGCAGAGAATGTCCCACAAGGCCAAGGACCCCAGGCGGGCGTGGCTGGAGAGGCCGTGGCTGCTGAGGCTTTTAGAGGCCAAGTCAAGGAGTTAATTTTCCCCCAGGAAGCAGCAGGGTGACAGTGCAGCTATCCAATGGGAAGAGGAACAGGAACGGGTTGATCTTTTCAGACAGGGGATGGCTATGAAACCAGCCGGCACCAGGCACCAGCTTCGGGGGCGTGGGGGCCGGGTAGACGGGCTGCTGATGCGATTTTCCAGGCAAAAGAGACCGGACCCAGTGGAGCGGCAGAGGGGGCGGGAAGGAGGGAGGATGGTTGAGGCCCAGGGGGTAGCAGCATCCTTCACGTTCTGGCCGTGCAGGGTATATCGACTCGGGCACAGAGTGGCTAGGGTGGCGGATGATGCCAAGAGCTCCATTTAGGGGACCGAGTGACCGGTCATGCCGTCGATAACAGTTGGGACTCGAGGGGGAGGTACGTACCTAGACAGGACACCTGTGGCTCGCGGTGGCAGCTCTGTGCAGTCAGAAGCTGGAAATCTACATGGAGGGCTCAGAATGAGTGGCGAGGGCAGAGGGTGGAGCTTGCGGAGACAGCCTAGGTAGACGGCACCTTAAACGACGGGTAGGTGAAGGGTAAGACAGAAAAACAAGGACCAAGCGTTGGGGGCCCATGAACATCTAGGGGCTGGGCCCTGAGAGTTTACGGAGAGAAACTGGTCATGACCGAAGTTCCAGAAGCTAGAGGAGTGAGTTTCCAGGAGAGGCAGGCAGATGGCAACGTGCAAGGATTGAAAACCAGCCCAAGGCGGGAATCTGCTGCATTTGAACACCCACCGTCCCTCTTCCTGGCCCAACGCACTGGTTTCAAAACGAGCCAACTTGCAGTGCAGTGCGTCCGGGTGGCTCTGACCCGGCCACCGGCACCTTCCTGAGTCCACAAGTGGTCACACGACCCAGGCCTGGCCAGCCAGGTGATCCCTACCTCGTGGCTATAGTTTAGGGTTCAGGGATAAAACTCTGGCTCAAGAGAGGTCACGAGAGTCCATTCTAGGACTTTCGCTGAAATGATTGGGAAAGAGACTGGTCCTTCCTGCGGGGGCTGCTCTGCTGTGAGATAGCAGCAGCAGAGCTCACCAATCTCAATTTGTCACCTGCTGGGAGAGCTAGCCTGAACATGAAACCAACGCGGGGAAAAAAGAGCTGAGACACAGGGGCCCTTGCTGATACCATTTACCCTCTGCGTCCAGCTCTGCCGAGATTTTTAAAAAGTCATTTGGGCCAACACATTTGCTTTTAAGCTTAAGCTGATCTGATTGGGGTCCTGCCACTTGCACCCGAAGGGGTCCTGACCCAGACAAGGCCACGTGGCTACTGAGAGGCTGCTGGCTACAGGAGTGCATCGGGAAAAGCCTGGAATCTGTCCTGCACGTACGCATCACTCAGAATTGATCAGTGGTTATGGTCATGGGAAATTAAAAACAACAACAACAACAACAAAAAAAAACACCCAAAAAAACCCTAGAAACGGATGAGCTGGCTGTGTCTCAATACCTGTCAGCATGAAAACAAAGATTTCCTTTATATTTTTTAGGGGCTGAGTCATACAGGCCAGCCCTGGCTGGGCACATCTAGTTATTGTTCCTGCCAAGGGAGATGGTTAAGATGGGAAGGTTGATTTATTTGAGTGCACATGTGTCAACATTAGCCTGGAAAGAGAGAGAAAGAGAGAAGAAAAAGAAGGAGAAGGAGAAAGAAGGAGAAATGCTTTGCTGGCACGAGCTGTTACCAGAGGTCCCTTTCTTGACCCAAAGCCATGAGGCTAGATGTTGTTTGAGTCTTGAAGTTGACCGAACACGGGCACATGGTGTGACGGGCCTGGGGTCCTGGGAGACGACAGTCCTTTCCCGATGACACGGACAAGGTGGGGGGATCACTTTCCATGAGGAGGCCTGAGACCCGAGTCATGAGAAGCAACCAGGCACACGAAGGTGCTAGGCAGGAAGGAAGAACAAGTGCTCAGGTCTGAGGAATTAGAACAAGGCCAGTGAGTCTGGGGCACAGTGAGTGCGAGCAGGAGAGACGACCACCGTCCTGTCTGTCTGTCCCATCTGTGTAGGCTCTTGACCACCTAGTCTACTCTGGCAGTTAATATACTTAATCTCACCTTTCTGTCTGTCAATCCACCCATTCATGTACTCTGCAAACATTTATGACCCCGGGCAGTAGGTGGCACTGAGTCCTGAAGGAGCCACTCACCAAGCAGGAGGCGGAAGACCCCCTCGACCTGGGCGGAGAAAAGCCACAGAAGCCAAGTCCTGGAAGGAAAAAGCTCATTACTTGGACAGGGCCTGCTGGGAAGGGCCCCGAATGCCCGGCCTCCATCACCACCGCGCGGGGAGAGCAGAGTAGCAGGAAATGTTGACACCTGACAAAAAAATGTTAGCACGTGATTCTAGGATATGTCTGACATGGTCTTGTACTATCTTCTGATACAGCCAAGTGGTAGCAGGGACCAAAGGCTTAAGGAGGGGCGAGGGGAGGAACACTTAACATGGAGACTATTCCATCCATTAGCTAAATGGTTTTCTTCCTGCCAACTAAGAAGAGACCACCATCAGCTGCCGCTGGTGATGGCCCGGCTTAGGGAGCACCTGTTTTGTGCTGCGCGTCGCTGGTGTGGGCCAGAGGGAGCTGTTTTGGGGCCTCTCGATCAGGCAGTGACAGGATGAGGTTTGTACTTTGGAAAGGTCACCATGGCTGCAGGGCAGAGGCTGGGGTGGGGAAGAAGAAGGGGTGCCCATTAGCCGGCTGTTGGCGAAACGCACGTGATGAGAACCAGCATTTGGGCAGAGGTGGTGGAGACGGGCCAGGCTGGGCACTGCCACTGCTACATTCTTAGAAATGCCCACTGAATTGAACAGCCTGGTTTAAAACAAAACCAAAACCAAAAATGAATGGAGTCTGAACAACACAAAACTACCGCCTCTTTGGAGTCCTTCTGCTTGGGAGAGGCCTCGTGGCTGAAGACAGACAGAGCTACGGAGTTTTTTGAGGTCAGACATGTTCAGGGTTTTCAGGAGTTATTTGGGGAGACAGAACCCAAAGCTCCCGTTTCCTAAATCTGACCAGAATCTGCACGTTCTGTCAAATCCGTGCAGATGAGACATTCCTTAAGCTTGGGGGCTTTTGCTGCTCATCTTGAAAAAAGCATGACCTTTTAGCAAGGGTCTTACAATAGGTGCTAGAAAGGCCAACGCTGAAAAGCGTCCAGGGACAGCTGTTTAAACCCACCTTCGGCAGGAGAGCGCCACGCACACACATCTGGATTCCTGAGCCACAGAACTAGAGCCTTGGCCACGCGTTTGGAGAGCGCCCAGTTCCCACCACCGCGCCCTCCTCCCTGGAGCCTGCCGTGATGCCTGCCAGGGAGAGTGGAGCCAGTGTGAGCTTCGCGTCAGCAAGACGGGTTCCTGATAAACCACGGTGCCCACTGATGGGGCACTTACTATGCACCGGGCCCCCGGGAGGGCTCCCGGAGCCCTATCTCATCGAAACTTCTTCACCCAAGGCGGCGAGTCTCACCCCGCTGACCCACTTTGTCTAACCACTGACCTGTTAACACTTGGGGCCTCCTCCCGAGCCCGCCAGCGTCTGACTTGAGCTGGAAAAGTCTATGTCTGTGGTTCCCTTCCAAACGGATTAAGAGGACAAGAAGACAATGAAATACTTGTCTCCAAAAGTGGCTTCTTGGATCCATTGGCAAAATGTTAGAAAGTGGGTACGAAGCCCAGGAAACAGGACACCCAGGCTCCTGGAGCTTGGGGAGTATTACAGAATCCTAGCCCAGGCCAAGAATGAGTCACAATGAAAGCTTTTAAAATATAAAACCATCAACCTAGATTTCAATTCCAAGGAAACACATACTTGGCCATGAGGGAACGCTTAAAAAAAAAAATCAGGCTTAAGCCACTTGACAGGAAAATAAAACAGCCAAGGAACATTCAAATATAATGATTTACATCCTCCCCCTCCCTTCCCCTCCCTTCCAATATGGGTCAGGGCGGACACAGAGGCCATCTCTGCCAGTGTCCTTGTCCTCTCCGGGTTCCCTGGTTTTCACTTAACACTATTTCACGCATGTAACCCTGAGGCGGGCCGGGGCTGCAGGTGCTGCCTCGGGGTTGCCATGCCAATCTCATGGATTTGTCGTGATTTCCCTGGGCTCGGGCTCCGGGTTTGCTTGGTTGGGGTGGCTGTTTGGGGCCGGCGAGAATTTTTCTTCCATTATTTATGTGTGCAAGCCCTGTTCGTTTCTCTCAAAGAAATAGAAACTTGACTGACTTCCTAGATGTGAAAAACAAGATTGCCCTGGAATAAATGTTTAAGACTGACCAGGCAGGGCCACTGCCACCGGCTAAAGCAGCAGCCCAGGAATTACTTCCCCAGGGGGAAGAGAATGAATGGCCATCCTATACAATATTTGCTCGGCCCCTGGTAGTTTACAAAGGTTTTCACTGATCTCATTTGAGCATCACAATAGCCCCGCAGAGGTAGACAGGGCACGGATTACAAGGATAACTAAAACCTCACCTTTTTTTTTTTCTTTCTTTCCTGGCAGATAAGGGCTCTAAAGGCTTAAAGTCACTTGAGGAAGATGGGAGAGTTTGGGGACTAAATCGAGGGTCTCGAATTCATTCATACACGTATTTTAAAAACATTTATCCGGAGCCTATTCCAAGGCAGACGAAATGGCAGTGGGTACACAGATAAATAATACACGGTCCCTGTGTGGGAGGAAGGTCACGTTCTAGCCGGGGGGAGAGAGCGAGGAAAAGTAAACGAGTCCCCGCTTTGCGAGGTGAAGAGTGCTTACGAGAAAGGAACAGAGCGCGGGCGACATTTCTAATCCGATGTTCTCACGAAGACCGGCTCGGCTGTTATTTACAATTATCTGTCCTCCCAAGCAGGGAGCGGGGGGTCCCAGCCTGGCGCCGGGGGTCAGCTGTCACTGGGGGGATCATATGCGGTGTGGGGACAAAGCTCCCCCTCACTCGGCAAACATGCAACTATTTCCTTGGGAGCCGAGCTCAACCGGGGGTCCACGCAAGGCTCCTCGAATTCCCCTGCATGAGACAACTCAGGGTCTCTGCCTTTCCAGCGGCGTCTTCGCGCCGCCACAGCCTGCAGCTCGGGGAAGCGGGCTGCTCGCTGTCTGCGGCCCCACGCCGCGGGGCCCTGGGTCGCCCGCGCAGGGTGCAGGCCCCGGAGGGCGCGAGCCAGCGCCCCTGCTCCGCGCGCCGCGCCGCATCGCCCGGCTCTGGCAGCCTCAGCCCCTTCCTCGAAATGAACGCGCCCTCGCGGTTCTCCTGCTCTATGTTTCTGGTTCTGTTACGTTATGCATTTCGGTGCATTTCCCGAACATATTTTAACATGTTTAGTGTCACAACCGACACCCAGAAGCATTCACCTCTAGAGAGCCATGTGCAGAGTCTCGGGGTCGCAGCGATTCGGCCGAGCCGGCTCGGGACCCCGCCGCGCTCGCGCCGCCCGCCGGGCCCCTTTGTGAGCGCCGCCACCGGCTTTGTGTGGCTCGCTTAGCCGGGCTCCTCTTCGGAAGCCCGGCGCGCAGCACACGGGAAACGCTCGCAGAGCCACACGTGTGTGTAAAGTTTGTGTCACGCAGGAACAGATAGAGGAAGCAGGGCCTGGTCCCGGATTTCGGGGCGATTTTCCTTTGTTAAGACCTCGCTCCCGATCCCTGCCCGGGGGCTCCGCGGTGGTCTCTGCCCGCCCTTGGGGAAGGCGGCGCGGCCTGGGCGCCAGGTCCCGGGGAGTCGCAGTCTCCCGGCTCCGCGATCCTGACCGGCTCGGCCCAGACCGCTCCGGGCTGCGGCCCCGGCGGGCCTCGGGCCTCCCACGCGGGACGGCCGCCTGCCCCTGCTCGCTCGGGCTGGGGCGGCTCGAGACCAACGCGGATCCGCGGAGCTCCTGCCTGAATCCCGCCGATCTGGCCCCGGGGCGGCGTGTTGGGGTCGCTGGCCGACGCCCCCGCGCCCCCCACCCCGGCCAGACCGCTGAGAAAAGCGGGGGGAAAGCGGGGGGCACGAGGCCAGCACCAGCACGCGGGTGCGTGGGCCCACTCGGCAGGAAAAAGTTATTTGGGGGGAGGGGGCTGTCAAAGTTTCTGGGATCTTTTCCACTTGAGATTCCACAACCCTGCAGTGCCCCCTACAGAAAGTGGCCGCCGGGGAGGGAGGGCGCCCCCACGACCCCCGAATGCCGGCGGCGGCGCGGCCCAGGCGGCCTGGACGTCTAGCTGTTGCTTTTGCCTTTTTTTTTTTTTTTTCCCCCGCTTGTTGTTTTTCAGATACATCTTTTTTTAGAATTGGAAAAAAAAAAAAAAAAGGGTTAGCGCGAGCCGCTGCCTGCAGTGGAGCGTGCTCGGCCTCCAGAGGCAGTCGTCTCCAACTTTTCCTCTCCCGCCCCAACTCCGCGCGCGCCTCAAACTTCGGCCCTGCTGGAGCCCAAATTTGCCTGCCGCTCAACTCCACTCTAATGTGCGCGCCCAGGCCCCTGGCAGCGGGTTGCAGCGTGGGGGCCACACTCTCGAGGCTCAGGCCTGCCCGCTCGCCCGCCCCCCGTGCCTGGGCCCCGTTGGGGAAGGGGAAGCCGGGCGCCCGGGGAGCGCCCCGGGAGAGGGCGGAGCGCTCCCGCGCCCTGGGGCCAGGGGCAGGGAGCTCCCGCGCCCGGAACGTTGCGAGCAGGGCTTGCGAACGTCGCAGGGGGGCACTCGCGAGAGACGGACAGGAAGAGGGCCAGGGGGGAAGCCAGAACCCGGGACCACAGTACGGAAACGGCCCGGGGCTGAGCTGCACTCAGATCCTGGGATGGAGGGAGCCGGAGAAGAAGAGTGAGGCGGCCGGCAAGCAGGCCCCGCTGCCCTGCTGGAGGCCGGCGGCCTGTTGTGGCAGTGGCGGAGCTGGCAGCCCAGAAAGGGAAGGGGTCAGGAGGTCGGGCCTGGGCCTCAGCAGGCTCAGACGAGGCCCACGAAGGCAGCCCCAGGCGCCCTGGAGTTCAGGGCCCTGGCCTCGCCCGGTTGTCCAAAGAGGGCCAAGGCCAGGCCTCTAGTGGGGAAACTGAGTCAGACCCAGGCCTCAGGGCACGGCCCAGGGGCGCGTGCGAGCCAAGTTAGGGGCAGGGGACCAAGACGCTTGAGGGTCTCCGAGACTAAGGGGGGTAGGGGGCTTCAGGGCCTCCCAGTCCAGAGCTGGATTGGCGAGTTAGACGCTTGTAGATCCGAGGTTGGATTGGGGAGGGGTCTCTGGGACGTTGGCCAGCTAGGCAAGGATTGGGGGGATTTAAGTGCTTAGAGATCGAAGGCAGGTCTTGAGGAGGGGGACTCAGACAATTGGAAAGCCTAGGTGGTTATTTGGGGAGGGGTCTTCGCGCTTGGGCGAGGCGCAGCGCTGCTCCTGTCTGGCTCGAGGTCTGAGGCCTTGTCGAGAGAAGCTGCTGGGAAGGGTGGGCCGACTAGGCCAGGCCAGGAGCGAGAAAGTGAACAAATCAGGACGCTAAGTGGGCGGGGGGCCCCTGAGAGGGGGGTCACAAAGGGTGAGCCATGGCCACCAGGCGTTTAACCGACGCTTTCTTGTTGTTGCGGAATAATTCCATCCAAAACCGGCAGCTGTTAGCCGAGCAAGTGAGTAGTCACACCGCCTCCAGCCCTCTGCATTCACGTAGCGAGGCTGCGGTGAGTCCCCGGGCGGCCTCGCCGACACACGCCTCGTGTGCACTGCGGCTCTGCCTGTCTGTCTGTCTCTGTCTGTCTCTCTGTTTAAAGGGAAAAAAAAGATAGGAGGAGTACGGTACTGCGAGGTCTCTTGACATCTGTAACCCTGGATGGGGGAAAAAACCCAGTTTGAGGCCCCTGCTCCACCTCTGCCTCTCTCTCTCTCTCCTCACTTCCGCAACCCTCCCAATCCCTCGCCCCCGCACCCCACTCCCCCCGCACCGTCGTCACTGCACGACAATCCGCCTCCAATTTACATATGTTTTAACACTAAGATT